>JBBPMT010000727.1:0-12111 GCA_038090455.1 Garcileccinum viscosum | reverse complement strand
CCAACTAATAAGGAGTCAAACAAACTTAATTCTGAGCGAAACAGACTCCGAGAGAGAGCATATAGATCGGAGTCTTCAGCATAGATAAGCCATCCAAAGAGGCCTGGCGGCAAAGGAGATCAACACACGCCAAATCCAATTGTACATCAACAGGAAGAAAGAGATATGATACCCTCAAGGAAACATGGTTCGTAGGAATCCCTACATGTCAAGGTATACCCGTGAATTAACATCTGATGCGTGGTTCGAAACACGCAATGCCACACCCTGCATTCGCGGCCCTAAGGCGCCACACACTACTCGCTGATCATAGTGATCATCTCCGCGTGCTCAAAACCCAAATCTACGGCAAAATATGCGCCGCCACGCAGGACGGTCCGTCGATCCGGCACGGCAATATACCTCGTACACGTGCACAACGATCATCGGCGAAGGCGCAGCCGAAAAGCATTCTTGGACGCCCTAGAGTGTGCGTCGAGATAGGCCTCGTAAAACCCCGCAATGAATTCTTCTGCCTTGAACCCGAATCGGTTGTACAAGAGCTAGAATGTGTGATGGTGGAGTCAATGCGTTATCCGCGTGAACATTCTGGAAGAAAAAAATAGTAGCGAACCATTGCCGGATTGTTGACAGAGACATGGAGGGTGATGTCTCGATGTGGATGGAGGGCAATGAGGTGGTACAACATTGTCCTAGAATAGATCACGTCCAACGCACTTCTTGTCGGTAGCGATATTACAGACATACGTAGCTATCTGTGCATTCTCCCATCCGGCTCTGACAGCCAGGTATGTGATGTATGTTTCCTGAGGCGAACTCAAGAACGCAGCACCGACGACTAGGTAGCCGTAAGTAGCGATCACTGTGCACCGCTCCGGGGAATAGTGCAACGCATCGCTAACTAACGTCAGAAGGCGACTAATCATCAGCTACACATAGAGAGGGGCATTAGTAGAATATACTGACCGTCGATCCCTTCCCAAAAGACTCGTGCCAATAGGTCATGTACTTGGCGTAGATGAGACTGTTGGAGGGATACATAGATGATCGGGATAGGCGTCCTTTCGGGTTTGGCCCTCTCGACACTCGAAAACGGACGCAATCAACACAGCGATCGAACACGCGCATACGGAGATCGACTGACTGTGCGAGCTCATAATGAGTGTGAACGTCCTCCATGAGCAGTATCCACGGTGGACGCGACTCCCAATCCACCGCAATCAGTCCGGGCGTCTTTGGTGACTTATGTCCGTATACCCGTGCCGCAAAGGAGTTTTCGTATGGAGTAGTATGAATGTTCTGGAGAGTATCGATCACAGCGCGTGGAATTGGCACAGAAGGCGGAACGTCGAGTGGGGTCGCCGTAGCAGGCGTGCCGACGTCAAGCAAGAGAGGGTCTCTAATGCCCGCTCTGCGTCTCTCCTGCCAAGTGAAGATAGGATCAAGAAAGATAACACAGAGAACGACTTCGATTATCTCGTTCAACAAAAAGAAAGACATACCTGTTGCAAATGCAACTTTCTCAACACGATACCCTCTGCAGGTGACCTCATGCGCCCCACCATCCACTGCTTTGCTGTCGCCACGATCCTCGCATTCTCGAAACGAGAAAGCGGGCGAACGAGCTCGCCTTCATTCTCAACCTCGCTCTCGACTCCGTCAGTGCCAACACGAAGAGTCGCGCGGGAGGACTGCTGCGCCCACAGCGTTTCTCGCGCCTCAAGATACTCTGCAAGCAACCCGTCCATGGTCACCTCGAACCCGTCATCGTCTTCATTTCGATTTTCCTCCCCACCGCGCTTCCTCTTCCCTTGGTCGTCATCGTCCTCGGCTTCAGCTCCAGTCTTGGTTCTGGCCTCAGTCGCAATTTGAGCCGCAGTCACGGGCAGAGACAGCGCCTTAGGCTCGTCTGAATGCGCAGTACGAACTTGGAGCGGAGCATGTTGAAAGATGTCGAGAAGGCTAAAGAGAGATATGGACGTTCTTATGTCATGGTTTGGTTTGGCGGTGGCCGTTTTGCCCGTGTTGGTCTTGCGACGCTTGGTACGACGGGACGGTTTAATCTGCATTGGTTGAGGACGAGTCTCAAATGGGGTGATATGACGCGTACCTCGGCGTACACGTCGTCATCGTCATCGGATGGTGTCCATACGGTAAGATTGGAAGACATTGCAGAGGGAAAAGAACTTATGTAATAGCCCCTGAGGCGTCAGACTTGCCTTTTTCGCCTCGTCCGTCAGCGTAAAATCGTCGCAGCGGACACCACCTAACGAGTTACAGTCTACATGTTGTATTCCACGAAGATCACGCTCGACCAGCTTTCAGTAGATGGTTTGCACGATATAATTCTCTACCTCAATATCCCGAATATCATACTTAAGATACTCTGAAACCGGAGGGTATGTGGCTCCTTCAAGTTCATTCATCCGCCTGTCCTTCTCAGCCCCCCACACTGTAGTATCATCATCGGCGTCATCGTACATGGTGCACCACTCCTCCACGACGCCGTCTTCGACAAATCCACACAAGATATCAGATGTATCCTCATTACCATTCGTGTGGATATTTTCGATCTCTCGCATCTCAAAGACTCTTTTCACAAATACGATGTCTCGGTGCCGCACGGAATATGACGACCGTGACCCGATTACATTCCGACTGTTCGGTCACTTCGTCCCCCATACCCAACCGTTCTTTCTCGATCCTTGACGTAAGGTGTGTATGAGATTTGCATCTGGTGTATGTTACCATTATAGATGTGCACCCGCAAGCAGAGCTCGGCGGTGGGACACCACTGGAGTACTTACGTATGCAGGGTGGAACTGTCGTCTGGAAAAAATCAGCGACAAGCGAAACGATCTCATCATAAAGATTCCCAGGAAGCGAGCGAGATCTCTGCCCATGTCCATAGATTGCGCATCCAAGTTAAGGACTGCAACTCCGATGACAGGTCCTGAACACAGGATTTCGTGATCTACAATGGGACGTGAACTGGTTCTCTGTCGAAAAAGACCACGAATGCATTCGAGTCGTACATATATTAGCTAGCACTGGCATTCACGATGACCACAGATTCACCACTAGCAGCGAGTCGAGGGAGGGGGGGGGAGAACCAAATGGGACTGTGCGAGTGATACGGATGCAAGGAATCTCGGAGGAAGAAAAGAAGATAAAATAACTCCTTCTGAGTCCGGAACTCGCCCGAATCGTACCTTTGGGTCTTGTTGGCTTCGGCGTTACCATAGAGCCCGAGAGGGGTAGCCATTTAGTCTCATTAAGTCCATGCTCCACCGCGTAGTACGATGAATCGATTATCAGAGACAAGATCCTGTTCTTTCCATAAGAACCTACATAGTCTAGCATCGATCAGGTGAGTTTGGCCATCGAGCGGCCAAGGATGATGGTGAGCGCAAGGTGGTGCTGAGCTCTATGGATTGAGACGATGATAAAGCCAGCGAAGGTGCGACGGGGATATGTAAGACTCGCTGCCAAGTGCCTGAGTGTAGGTTTGGAGGTCATGCTCAAGTTATGCGCAGAAGAACGTGAGAGGTCAAGCTATCAAGTCCGAGTAAGTAGGTGGGAAGACGATAGTCCCTACTATTTAAGCTGAGGGATTTACATACAACATGCACAAAAACTAACAAAACAATATATAATCATATTTGAGTGATGGCACGCCATCATTCGTTTCAAATCGACGGAATATGACACACTGTGTCCTAGACCTCCAGGTTTGCGTAATAGTTCATGACATAAGAATGGGATATAAAGGGGAAAGAGAAACCATGCTTAATTACGGAAGGGTGATGAACTGCAGAAAAATACGTCAAAAACCGTGGAAGAGCGAGAGACGCATGTGGTGTCCACCAACACCAAAGATCTAAGCATCGGAAGATGAGAAAGTAGGGGGTGATGGGAGAATGGAGTGAGGGAACGGATGAGATGTAGATGCGCGCGGGTAGTGACCATGTGCCAGTGGGAGTCCGTGACAGCGTTCCAAGTGTTCCGACAAGGTTCTACGCCTTGTGAATGTCACATTGCAGACCATACAGTCATGCCTTCTCCTGATATGTTGCTCTTTTATGTGTCGTACAAGACTGGATTTCAGCATTGACTGTTTTGCTGAGCAGCCGTTCCAGCGACAAGAGTACCGGCATGAGCTGGAGATAATCCCATGTTTGTCTTTAAGGTGCAGTGTGATATTATAGAGTTGCGTCTTGACGTTGCAGATGGTCCCCTTATCTTCCCATCGACAGATAAACTCTAACTGGAATTGGGGTCGGATCTTGATTGAGTACGGAATCCTATCGACGAAAATGAAAGACGGGCGTACGTCTGAAGTTTGATTTTGGTCATGTTGACTGGGATCAATGTCTATGACCGCGGGAGTGTTATTTTTATGAAATGTGGAGAAGAAGAATATGAAACGAACGTGCTTCGTCGAATACACCACCAAGCTCTCCCATACTTCCCATCTCGCAACTCGACACTTGTGGATGAGGGCCATTATGAGTGAGATCCGACTTACACCTCACACAGAGTGTCTCCTAGTTGCCATGCAGAATATGATGGCGAGAACATTAGTATGTAGTACTGCCGAGCCGATTGCAACCATCGACATACCTGAAAGCTCCTCTCAGCTCCAACGTGGACCCCATGCGCAGCCTTCAAATGTAGCATGAGCGCCTCCTCAGTACCCTTCATGACTACATTACAAGGAGCACCACATTCAAACCATCGGCATTCAATATGACCAGCGGGCTGTAAGTGATCAGTAATATGTTGAGTTGCCATGTCGATGATTGGGAAATGGGAAATTGAAGTATTCCCGACAGGGGCTTCCAGCACTTCAGGAACTTGAATCGATGGGAAGGGGGAAAGTGGCTGCCAGCAAAGGTCTAGCTGGGAAGTGTCTTGCCCTGGGAGAGACGACGGAATCCCAAACAATCCATTGCCAATTGTCGCGTTCGGTGTTGAAGATTCATGATCCGTGACTCCACGGGAAGAAAAGAAACTGCGTGAACCCAGTTCATCCACGTTGGAAATCGGCTGATAATGAATGATATTTGACACCACAGCAGGGTTCTGCTGAGTGGACGCGGGATCACGATGCAGCAGAATGAGCTCAAGACCATTAGACATGGAAGGATACCCACGCTGAAAGGCCCGGGGTACCCCTGACTGCAATGACTACACCACGGAGATGGCGTCGACCTGCAGCAGACGCTGCAAGAGTAGTAGTTTATCATCGAAGTGGAATCAATCCTTGTGTGTGGTGAGGATGAAGGATGAGGTCTATGGGGTGGTTCGAAGGTTTGCTTAGGCTGAAGACGACGACGATTCGCTTAAATGCCCATCGAAGGCACCATGGGTGCGTCTCTACTTTATGGAACAGAATAGTTCCGAAACCGATTTGGATTTTGAATCTGAAGGGTGGCGCATGTGACAACTTGCAACGACGAAGGGATACGAAGAATGATTATGCGAATGAATAGCCATCAAGGAATCGGGCAATTTCGTGCTTCGTATCTGTGCCATATGCGCATTGCGCCCGCAGTTCAGAGCCAAACCATTATGTCCAGACCTTCTCACGCGTCCTGATCTTTGCCGAAAACCTCCATGTCGCAACCCGTCTGATTGGCCGCCCTGGACGATCAAGAAGATGGCCCGAGATATCGGCCGAGTTGATGAGTACCGCGGCGGACTATATCTGCCCAATCACCACCATCAATCCAGTTTTCAGTTCACATAAAAGTGCGCTGCAGAGATTTTAACTTGTACGCAACGGGAGGAGGGCCCGGGTTGGTAACCCCATACAGCAATTACTTCAAGTTCTTTTGGAAGGTGGTCACGCCATTTCTAATAAGTCACGCCACTTTTCTTAGCAAGTATGTGTCTGATTGACACATTAATTCAGTATTTGTGCAGATCATCCTAGT
Organism: Garcileccinum viscosum; assembly: GCA_038090455.1. NCBI lineage: Eukaryota > Fungi > Basidiomycota > Agaricomycetes > Boletales > Boletaceae > Garcileccinum > Garcileccinum viscosum. The sequence goes on along the minus strand of JBBPMT010000727.1, from coordinate 6,172 downwards.
GGCGCTCTTGCGGCGACGGCAGGGGTAACGGTGATATAGCGACGGAGACCGACCGCAAGAACAACAGCAAGGGACGACAAGTCACCAGCCATCCTCGATCCTGTACTGGCCATTGGCACCGTTCAACCACACAGGAACTTGAAGTTCCTCAAGGTACCCTATTTCGTCATATGGTGGAATAGATGACCCGTTGACTTTTTTTTATTTGTTATCGTAGTGATACGATCAAACGCTTTGTTGTCGGAGGTTCGGACCCTGCTTGGGCGGGTCCTCCTACCACGATCAGATCCTCTCCAGATTCAATCCCCGAAAAAGAAAACGATTCTTACAGGGCATTCACATCTGACGGGTTGAACCGACTAGTTCGTGTACCCAGATTACAGGTTCATGGCGACAGGATCCACAGCAAACTCGTTGTTGCTAAGCACGACGGACCAACACCTTCATCGTCTTCATTCATCATGGCACACGTCCCCAGAACCCACTAGTAATCATCTCCCAAAGAGAGAAAGCAAAAATAAAGAATGCGAGTGATCTCGATTAGAATTCAAGCCATATGTAAGTAATCGGCAGGTATGGATGCAGCGTTTGTAAACAGTAACGGGTGGCACTCGAATGACTGGCATTATAATTGCGACAATAAAGGCGTCAGATTCAAGTTCGAGGAAAGAAAACCCGATCGCCCGCTAAGGCTAAAAACGTAATTGAACGCTCCCAGCCAAAATTGACAGGAGGCTGGTAACGCTGGTGGTTGTACCAGCCAAAATTTAACAACCAATTTCTCGCGGAGCTTCGACCAGCGACGATGGAAAATCCGCCCGTTTCGAATCGATTCGAAAGTTCGAAATGACATAAGACCTCAAGATTGACAAAGAAGCTCACGAGTGTGAGTTAGACAGAAAACCTCATCAACTTCGGATTAAACACGGACAAGTGCTGTAGCATGATCGATTGAAAACGGATAGATACTTTACACTCGGAATCAATTTGAAGGTAGGGGGTACCATGACCATGATCTGTGGCATTCTCATCATGATCTTTGCAGATACCTCTTGCGTGCACCTCCCATCAACCCGCGGAGCCCGAGACTTTGCTATACACTCTCGTCGGTGCTGAAAATCGATGAAAACCAATGCCAACGAGTCCGTGATCGGCCAGGCGAATAGTAGTTTGAGTATATCCCGAAGTAGCATTACGTGATGACGCATTCCTAGGAAGCGAAACACTGGGTATGAACAGTAGGAGGGCTGGGAAAGATTGTAGGATTTATGCAATCGGCGGAGTAGCCTGTAAGAACAACGGCAAGACATGAGCGACAGTAGGCCCATTATGGCGGGTCTTCCTTGAGATTGATCATCTAAATCCGGTCCTAGATGGATAAACCGACCATCGCGGAGCCCAAATCCAGAGAAGGGCTACTTCCTGTTTAGGATCAACCGCGACTTGCAAGGCCTAGGACACACTCGATTCTGGACCATCAAGGTAGATGAACGTCAAGAAAATTTTAATAAGCTCAGAGACGATATGTAGTTCACTGCTGATAGAGTGGAGCTCGCTTTCACTTTTAGCACTCGCCTGACCTACAGGGAAAAAGTGTACTCTTGGCGACTCCGAGTCGATGCCGCTGAGGCTCTGTTCCTTGGCCTTGATGCGATTATTGTTGCAGGGATGGGTGCAGGGAAGACATTATGTTTTGTTGTACCACTACTTCAGGATAATGATAATGATCTTAATTCTGTCACCACTGCAGGCACTTCAACAAGGCCAGATAAAGTCAATTCAGCCTGTCTTCACTAGAGTAGCTCACATATCTACCTTTCTATTGTGTGCCATCTGCAACAAGATAAAAAAATTAAATATGGGAGTAGCAACCATAGCTGTGAATGGAGAAACATGTTCCCCAAATTCAAAAATATGAGTTTCAGATACCTTATTCAGTTCAGAAATCACATCAATAACATGCAGGACATCCTGCCTCTCTGTGTAAGCCAACCGATATAGGGGTGACCACAGTGTAGATGCAGTGGATTCGAAGTCCCGAGCATGATCAGCAAACTTTGTGCTTGTGTAAAATTCCTCTGAGACATCATCAGGAGTCCTCATCAGAGCCACGACACTTTCAAGTTGACCATCAATGACGACCCGTACGCAGTGGGTGGAAAAGGCCACCATACTCCGATGAGCAGCTGTTGAACGGGATTTGCGAGATGCACTCGAGCGCGAAGTCTTCCATAGCTCTCCAGAATATCTGGAAGTAATTCGCTATTAATTAGGGAGGTTTGTGTACCGCGGATCTGGAGTCTTAGATGCACTGAGTGTCTCCCGAGCAACTGCATGAAGGAATTTGGGCAGTGTTAAACCCACAGCGAGAATTCTGCAAGAATGTGTTTCACTTTATTGCCTAGTGCGGCAGAAGGGTCAGGGTCAGGTGGTCGTTTCGAACCATCCTGGTCAGTTTCCACTGAATCCGTGTCTGCAGTGGCCTGGGAGTCGGAAGTATACTAGGACGGGTGGGGAGCTAGGTAGGATGGGTAGTGACTGGGAGCGAGTGAGCACCAGTCACCCTCTCCACTATCTCAAGTCGAGAGAGATTAGTGTAGGAGCACATAGATTCATAAAGCGAGTGGCGTGTCATGCTGTCGGTGTGTTCTGGTTTGGAACATGGTGCGCTCGCCGATTAGTACGAATCTGTGATGAAACCGTGAGGCACAGTCGTCTCTGACATAAACCATACGTGGTATAACCCATACTCTGTGATAACACATGCATTTTCTGATACCCCAAGTTGGTTTGCAGTGATTTTGATCCCATAACCCATATCTTGCTATACCCAATAACCCATACATTTTTTGACCACATAACCCATACGTCTTGGTGGTGTGATGCCATATTAGGAACATTAATCATATAATTATATTTTTTTCATACCAAAGATGGCAGGACTGACCCGAAACCATCACCAACTTCCCACCTTATGAAACCTATGGCCTTGAACGACCTAGAGGCAACAGGTGTCTTCAGCGCTTGAACAGGATGACCATCAAGGAACTTCTTAACCCAGTCGAAGAAGCCCACCATATATTCCAGGCCACTGATCAGGACATTTATGATGCAGTGATGGAAGCAAAGGCAGTGCGGGAAAGGATTGCTGCAGGCAGTGACGAATCAGACAAAATGGATGACATGCGTGTCAAGCCAGTCCACACCCGCAAGGAAGTGCTCCAGGCTGTGCTGGTGGTGGAAGAATATATTAGTGAGCTTGATGGACCATATGCACGAAAGTTGGAATCGTGTCTGGGTTCACTTGCGCAGCCGACGAGGTTCTTAAATTCGACACGAACGGCGGAAATAGTATATTCCGGCATTAATACAGTTCATACACATAACTACAATGGCTTTGAATCACATTTTTCTGTACATATTCGCCCTCTATCAAATCCCATACTCTGCGATAACCCATACTCCAAGGCCTATCCCGAGGAGTATGGGTTATTATCTCCGAGCGGCGGTGAACACTTTCAAAGACCGCCAACTGTACAGGAGGAAAGTTGGTGGCCTTTACAGCTCGTTGCAGAACGATAGAGTGGTTCGAAAAATTTCTATGTACAGGCGGACTTTGAATGCAGGTCTAGGCATGGGTGTAGGCCCTTCAGACGACGCGACAAATGTGACGAGCTATTCAGATTCAAACTCAGATCCACCGCCTCTCCTGTAGCCCGTCTAAAAGAGGAAGTGTTAAGGCGAAGAGGGGTTCCTCTTTTAGACGGGCTGGTCACCAGTCTAGTGGGTAGGAGCCTGGTGATGGGTTCGCCGCAGTCGTTCTGCAGACGTTTCTGCAGCAAAAATCGAAGCCCAGCTGACAGCTGTCTCCAGCACATCTGGAGAGGAGACTAGACTTGATCTGCTGTGTACTTTTCAGCTTAATGACTCGCCTTACAGTAAGCTTGAAACACATTAAAACAAGAACGTCGAATTTCAAACGAGGTAAGTTATGTTCTTAAATGATGTTAGACAGTGGAGCATCAGTACACATAGCCACAGTCCAAGTCCGGGTCAAAGCAAGAATATTTCCGCGGTGTCTATTTGCTCCTAGCTCTCACCGACCTGGTGTGTCTCATCTGCTTCAGAGATAAAGGAACATTGTTCTCTGTATTCTAGCTCTGTGCGGTTAACGCTAGTACCGGTAGTGGGAGAACACCTTGCACACTCACACCGTTGTTTTCTCTTTTCGGATTCCTGCCATCCACAACGGTTGCTCCATCATTGAAGTATTTTCAAACGACCCAGGTATGACTCGGATCACTACAAGCTGATATCATTGATCACATAGTGGATAATGTAACCGCACCATAGATGCCCGAGAGTGAACCCTACGGGATCGGAAACATTGCAATCAACGGAATGCTTCCAATAAAGAAGCCCCATTATAAAGGATAACTAGTCCACCTTGAACTTGAATCTTGACCAGCTTCAGAGAGGCCGTATCCGGGGAGGTCACTTCGACTCGGAGCGTTTAATCGTTTCTCCGGAGAAACTAGGTCCATCCGATGGGGGCATCCTCGCTCCGCTTGACTCCTACGCAACACATTCGTTCAGAGGAATCATCCCAACATAGCAGGTCGTTGCATGAAAGGTTGTGTGTCTTTCCCACTCTGCGATGGCACAACAGAGTCTCTCGAACATCTGTTCCACTGCATAAGCCCCGAGTGCACCACGATCTGGCCCCAGAGCCTGAGACTATGGCAACCTCCCACCCTCGGTGCCATCCTTGGCTGCGGAACCAATCCTCCTCTCCGGGACCGCACACCTGATCTGGGTACTCCGCTGCGCACGCGTAATAGCAAAGCAAACCTCAACGCAAACCTCCAAAATCGACGCTCGACTGTCCCTAGACCGCACACTAGCGCGACATGCCCGGCGCACCCACCATACATGGCGCCGTTCTATGACCCCACCACCAACTACCCCAGATTGGATCACTACACCTGAGGTTTTAGTGAGTATAACGCTGTCCAGGCCCTCTGATGCTACCGAGGCAACCTAGACAGCTGAGCTCACGGAGCCCCACACTGCCTCACACACCGGTGGGGCGTGCGTAAGTGCATTTTCCCTCGGTCCGGTGGCCTCGGCCACTGTCTTAGCGTTTGTGTAGAACTAGGTTAACCAGTTGCTGCGCAACTATACGCTTATCTCAAAAAAGAGATGTATAAATTATCGAAAATAGGTATGTACTCAGAGTTTCAGAATCGCGGAATCACTCAGGCTGCACGCCACTTTACGCTGCTCGGCGAGGTGCAAACGCAAATTGGCAGTGCAAGTAAAGAAGGACACATGCAACCCGTCGATGTGATTATAAATAGCGTAAGGGATACATGGCAGTGGGAAGAAAACGAGAGGTGAGACCAACAAATACTGAAAGAAAATGGGTTGCACGATCGAGTAAGAGGCAGAGTCCATTCCAGAAGAAAGCCAAAACGGAAAAGAAAAGTATAAGGAGCGTGTACGAAGGCAGAAACTGGTTGAACACGGCAAGGCTAGAGAAAAGTCAGTCGTTCAAACGTTCACAGCCGTGTCACAGCCTTGGAATCCAATGGCATACCTTGAACCGCTGGTCAGACATACCGTACGTGCAGGAAGAGAAAAGAAACGCACCGGAAGGATCGATACCATTGCGAGCGAGAATTTGGTTGTGGCGGATTAACCTTGCCTGGTCGAAACTGATAAGCGCCGATCGGCATGAGAATGGTCTACGTGTCATTCGACGAAAGCGAAACGAACTTGACGCGCTCTCTCCGCATGATCTCGAGTACCTCCTGTGTGCCGCGCTCGTCGAGACCAGCTCGTGAGTCGCCGTCGTTGATGTTGGCCTCGATGTCGAACATGGAAGACGTCAATCCGGCTTCTGCTTGAGTGGCGAACGTCGACAATGGAATGTACTGGTTGAGGCCGAGTAGAGATCTGAGTCTCGTTGGTACATGAGGCAGGACGGCTGCACGGTAGCGATAGCCCACTGTCGGTGGGAATAGGAGAGTCAGCGGGTCGGGTGCTGCGGAGGTCATTGCAAGCAAAGCACTCACGCATGAGCAGCAAAGCAAATGCGGCGAGGAGGGAAATGTAAAAGAACATGGGGCAAGTGCGGAAGCGAACTCTTATAAGGGGAGAAGTGACGAAG
>JBBPMT010000726.1:0-12115 GCA_038090455.1 Garcileccinum viscosum | reverse complement strand
GAAAGATAAGGTGGGATGCCGGGTTCGAGACTTACGAGCCTTTTGCTGGAAAGCGAAGCAAGAAGGTGAGATCATGACTTACACGAACTCGCATAAGTATTAAAAGCTTGTCGAAGGACTTGGAAAAGGCGTTAGTGACTGAAATCTCGAGGTGCCGATCTTCCGAACGTTCCAGCTCGGAACAGTGTAACTCAGACCCAGAATCATTTGCGGTTCGGGACTTGATTGTTGAGCTGGAACTTCATCCAGCGCTACGAAACCCACTAGAGCATGATGAAGAATCTGTGGAGAATGCCTGGACTCACCTGGTCAACCAGGTTAACTCGTTCATGCAGAAATCCACATCAGTTGTCGTACGAGGATGGACGCCAGACTTGAGCCTGAAGTTATCAAAGCCCCTCATGTCCAAGATGTTTGGAGACCTGGGACAGCATTGTCAGTGGGTCGATGGAGTACTGTATGCCTCACCTGCAGGATACAAAGGAAAGAAAGTTAACCACCACGAGTACACAACGCTGGGACGTTTTATGGATCTCATACAGAATCCTGGTGTTTGTGGTAACTTTCTGGACGGGAAGGATGTAAAACCTAGAGTTCCATTTTGGATGGATCCCATACTGGACTCTACGACGGCCTGGAATCAAACGATGGGTATGATGATGACTCAGGGGCCCAAGGGGGGATGAATGGTCCATAAATCTGGTCCCGCATCGGTGCATTCGGCAATCTGGAATTCACAGGGATGGCGCTTGATCACCCATCCAGGATATGTGACGTATCCACACCACGATTGTTGTGGCATGTGCGCATATGTGATCGGGAATGCAGGTGCCAAAATTTGGGCAGTCATCCGCCCCAAACGACGAAATTGCACGACCTCGTTGGAAGGCCTTCATGAAATCTTGGCGCATGCGGCTGACTTATCCGATGAAGGTACCTTTTCCCAAGCCGACGTCGCCACTGTGTGTCTTGAAGAAGGTGATGTGTTGTAAGTTTAAGGCTCTTGTTCATTCCGGATAACGTATTGGTGGCTTACTGGGAGCTTAGGTTCCAACCTCCTGGAATCCTTCACGCTGTGTACACTCCGGTACCCTCAGTCTTCACTGGCGCCTATTTCTTCAGTTTCGCCACTATGCCACAGACCAGAGCCATCCTTTCGTTGCGGAGTGTACATGAGGTCGGCTCGCTTACCAATGACGAGTGCCCTGGTTTCAAGCGTACCTTAAGTCGCATGCTTATCTCTCTCAGGTACAGATCGAAACCCAGTAAGGAATTCTGATTGGTTTAAGTGCCAGGCGATTAACCAATCCAATAGGGAAAATTGCTAAGAAAAGTCTCCTCAGCCTTTTGCTAATCATCATCGACTGGGACTGCAGTATAAAATCTACAAAGGGAAAAAGAGATCCCTCATTCATGGAGGAATATGGGGAGATCGCCTTCGCTGCCAAATGTGCCCGCAGTCTTTTGACTTGGATGAAAATGAACTTAGGGGAGGCGAAGAAATTCGTGGATAGCGAGGGTCCCTATTACTCTGGTGGTGACGAAGTTGTAGAAATCCCGGCTCTCACTGAGGGTGGGGAAGATCTGATATTTCCTGCTCTTTAATCCGAGTCCTGTGGATTCAGCATAGAACTAGAACGAGAATTATATCTGAGTACGATGAGTTAGTGTTTGAACGTGAGCGAACTTGTGGCTGGCCTTGCTGGTAACTAAGTGAACAGACGAATGGTAGAATCTTTTTTGGGGTGCAACTTAGCTGCTAGGTGGGCTCACGAGGTCAACCAGGAGATGATTATCTAAACAACTTGGGGTTTTTCAGCCGTCTCCATTGTATCAAGTGAGAGTCGTGCGATGAGTGGACCAAGGCTGATGGCTGTACCGTGCAGGAAAGATCAAGGTCCAGTCTTTCCGGAGCAAGGGAATCTTTGGAATAGCTGTTCGCAAGTGGTAGGTCTCCTATACATCTCGAAAGTGCGGGCGAAAAGGATCAGTTCATGGCACCAGTGTGTGTAAATAAGGAGCAGGTTACTGACCTGGGATACTTACGCTGTGATTGTGTTAACCTAGTCAAGTATGTCTGGTGGAGTATACCGCAGACCTAGTATGGGCATTCCAGGACCCTGGAGACGGAATCAAAGGATAGATCGCAGCACCATTCAGAGGTGCCAATTCTAAACACCCTTTGTAACTCATGAATGCTGACTACGCTGGCAGATACCTCCAATTTTTTCCCTTTTTATAAGTTGTTGCCATGTTTTACGTACATCCAGGTGTTCTACATCACCCAACATTGTAAACAGACTAGTCTATTGTTATATACGCATGCTTAGAAAGTAAACGACCACAAAGACAGGGTTAAAGAGGCCGCATGCGGAAATCCACTGGGAATACAACGCGAGGCTAGAGTCTTTTATACAGCACTACAACACTGTCCATCACCTCTACTGAGCTTGAATTGACAATTCATGCACACGGCACCACCTGTTCCTGATAGCCTCAGGCTTGAGATACTCAAACACATGGAACTGGTATTCTAGAAGGCGAAGATCCGCAGTCAAAGTTTGCAAGGCATTTTTTTCCTTCCTCTGCGGTGACCTGTACTAAGACAGTGTACTTACACTTGATTGGTTCCACCGTTGTACCAGAGATTGATGAAGGACAGCTCGACGATCAGATCAAACAGCTCTCGCATCAAGGCCACGACAACGATGGAAGAAGATAGGAAGCCCACCAAATGGCACGGTAAGGACCTAATCAACTTTATTTGGTTCAAATTTATTTACGAGGGATTTCCAGTGCCCTCCAATAGGCTGCATTTGTGGTTGTGGTGGTAAGCCATTCTTGCTGGTCTCGGATTCAGTGGAGTGCCTGCTACCCTTACTCTGCCCAGCCTTTTCCGGCTTGCACGAACCGTCACAGAGTTGAAGCCCTAGTGCAACCTCCAGTTGAGAACTCCTGTAGAGATGACAGCAGAAGGTATGTCATTTTTCTTTGAATGGTTCTCTGCCCCAGAAAACTGATATATTCAACAACCTCCGCTTCCCAGATAAGCTGGGGCCGGGAAATTGGTGGGATTCCGATTCTTCTGGCTTAGTAGGTCTGTCCATGCCTTCATGCACTTGGTCACCTATTCAGGTCACAACCAACCAGAAAATGAGCATGCGGCTCCATCCGGAATGGGGAGTATAGTAAAGCAGAGTGATTGGCTTACAGCATGAGATCAGTCACTTCAGACAATTTTGCGGTTGTTGGCAGGCTCGAGGGATGATTTACCTGTAGTTCCTGTCAAATATTGGGTTGGTATCCGTTTGAGTGCCAGTGAGTAGTAGTCGGTGCCTGAGTGCAAAGGGCACTGGTACATTCTGTTCATTCGCATTTCCAAGTCCTACCTTCTAGTTTCTGGTTTGATGCCCCACACATAGCATAGCTACTAAATAAGCCGTAAACGGAGCTTCAACAAGTTATGATTCAGTGTGTGACGAAATATGATGAAATGTGACCAGCCAACTGGGAGAGAAGCAAGGTCCATTGACATGGGTAGTGATAGCATATAATCTCCAATTGGGTATCTACCATACATTCCGTGTGTTTGCCCTGAAAATGAGGGACTAAGAGCACTTCTGGGTGGGTTGTCTTACCCAGCGCACGTTTCTTTGTCCCTTGATTTCTGTTCAAATACTTCATGAGTCGTGAGCAGTCTCTCAAATCGCCATGAACTTCTCCGGAATCCCATGATGCAATATGCTCTCATCGCAGTCATAGCAGCTATGCCGGGCATAAAAGCCCAGTCCATGATTGAATATTGAATATTAATGTTGACCTTTGTTAGAGTCCATTAGTAGGACTGAATAGGCAAGCTGCACGTGACTTGATAAGTCACCGACTCCTCGAGGAGAACTTATTAGTCATCCTAAATATATGGCTGTCCACGCCTCACTCTTTGTCTGATCCTTGTCAGATATTCCTCACGCATTGAGACTTCCCATTCTTGTTACAGTCACTCACTCGACACTTGCCCCGCGACAACCTACTAATACTTCGATCCCCTGGTCGTGTCACCACTGATAACTCAATAGTCTCATACCCAGATCCTCTAGCAGTGTGGGAAAATGGACCAAGAAATGCAGGCCTAATTATTTTGGGTTGAGTAACGGTAGAACTACAACTACTAGAGGGTCTGGTGCATTTCATACAGAAGAGGATAGCTTAAAGATGATCAGAGCTAGGTACATGTTAGCGGGCGAGTGGTAACAAGTCTAAGCAAGAGCATACCTCAGTCGAGAGTGGTAAAACGACTGAGGAATGGTCGGAACGCTTCGGAACGCTAAGTAACCAGTGACGTATGGATATTGTACCAGAAAAGGAAAGCTAGTTGTATAGTAAGCTAAGGAGCGTATCTCAACGTAGCTCAGGTCATGTGGTTTTGTTGAATGTACGCTCGCAAGCTAGATTTAGTAACGATTAATACTAGGTCATAGTTCCCTGTTTCGGCGTGCTTCTTTACCCATGCCCGGCTTTTCTTACTCTTTTAATAGGGGTCCAAATGAAGATATCGCCTCAAAAACTCTACAGCAAGCTCGTGAGCGGGCCAAAAAGGATCACAACTATGATTCCAAGCTAACACGGACCAAGATCTCGGAGCAACACGTTCGGGAAGCAAACTGGAAGCAAGCGACCGTATGAATGACAGCTTAAAGTCACCAAGGCGCTACTCACTGGTCTCGATTGCGTCGTGACAGCAGACACTGGAGCGGGCAAGATGATGCCCTTTACGACGCCATTGCTTGCCCTTCCAAAAAAAATATGACATTGTTATTTCGCCCCTTGATACACTCCAAAATGATCAGGTATAAATTCTCGAAAATACAGCAACTAGTACTTGTTCTAATATTCTTACATTTGATTAGGCCAGATGTTTCTGTGAACTCGGGATAACAGCTATTGCAGTGAAAGGAAAAACCTACAATACGCATATGCAAAAGGTATATCCAGGCACCAAAAGACACATATGGTACTGAGTTAGACCTGATCTTAGCAAGGCAGCTGAGGTGGTGTGAACAGGTATATTGTGCCTGTGAAATTTGCAAGTTTTTCAATACTATTATTCCCCAAGGACTGAGCCACCCCACTAGTTGGCTGATTTTTGAAAAGGACCACTACTTCTCTAACAACACATTTTCCCTTCAATGATGCTTCATCTAAGAGACATTATAAGGTGATACAAACTTGAATGACATCAATCCATGCAGTATTCGTCGAGATAGAAAAAATGGTGTGACAATGGGCAGAATCACACCTGTGACGTCCATGTCGAGTACTGCCGAAGCGGAGTATGGACTTCTTCAAGTCCGTGCACGGCTCCGAGTCTAGCAGGTGGCTCCCGAGATGGGACGGGTATGGGTTGAGCAGGCTGCTCAGTCTTCAAAACAACCCGACTATGAAGAGCAGGTCCAAGCTGACATCTCTGGAGTTTCCCAAGGCTCAAAATTCTCAGTTTTCTGCATTATTCGAGGAAGCTCGTAGTCGTGGACAGTGCAGAAAACGAGCCGGCCCTTCCGAACCTGGCAATGAAGATCAATGCAGTACACTAGGCCTATCATCTGTTCGCACTCAACCTTCCGAATCCATGCCAGCGCTGGTGGTTTATTCTTTCCATTCTCCCGAGCTGGGCTCAGCACTACACATCACTCACTCTTCTCCAGATTCCTTAGGCTGGCAATACCATGATCATATTCATCCCCCAATGGACACTCATCAACCACTCGCACCAGGTCCGCATCCATCCGCTACCTTAAGCTTTAGTACATACCACACAGCAGGACCAGTTACTCATAGATTACTTTGATAGTCCCTCATTGATACCGCACATTGATACACATAACACGTATAGCATGCATACTCAGTTTCCTAATGATGATGTCTATTGGCCCCTCGGTCTCGCCAACGGAGCTTGAAATTGTGCAGTGTGATGATGTGTTACTGCCTGTGACATTTTGTGACCGGCCATCTCCAAGTCTCCTAAGTTGTTGGAGAATTTCCCACGCATTCATATGTTTAAATGACTCCTCAACACCTTTAATTAACATTTGTAAAATATAATAAAATGAGGAAGATTTAGTACCAATAGGTGCAAAAGTTCTGCAGAATTTCCCTGATAATATAACTGTGATATCAGTCTGAATATATTGATTACAAAAACAGATCAAAAGCATTCTAGGTAATGTTTAAGACATTATATGTAGTGTGATATGTGGTAGAATATACAACTACACATCCTCCCTTGGTTCCTGCATACTTCAGGGTCAGCCTAACTGCTAGTATAGGCTAGGGGAAGCAAAAAGGGGTCAGGAAGAGAACATAACACAACACCATCAACTTTGTTCCTGGTGACCCTTAATGGTTATATGTTGTAGATACATATAAATAATCTCTGGGGACATATTATTTATTCCAAAAATGCAGTTATGTTTTTTTTTTTTCAACAAATATTCATTACCACCTTATGGGATGTTTATGGCTCAAACGATGCATTATAATATGGTACATCATGTATCTATACACAGATGATATAAAGTGATGGAGAAAGTGATGGAAAAGCAAAGAAACATAGGTTATTGGAGGGTTTCCATTTTTGAAATCAAACAAGTCCGAATTTGGTGATGCTTCTCAGGTGGCGGGAGGCGGGCAGTGGCGGGTGATGGTGAGCACTGTGGGCGGGCAGCACAGCCACAGCCAGTGCATTGATGACAACACTAGTCAAATTTGTGATTTGTACGAACCCCACATGGACCACTAACGAGCCTCATCAGAGGATCCAGATGTTTGCTGAGCCTTAGTGGGAATATGCGGGATGTTGGATTTCCTATGCAGAGCCTCATGGGAGCCTCGGATGTCACCACACGACTCACCAGGAGCCTCAAAAGAGGTCCAATTACCCATATATGTACCTAATAAAGTATATTTGCGGAGGGAACTCCTTACAGGGTTCTTAATTTGTCACATAAACCGGCCTGAGTGCACATAGAGCCCTCATGAAAGTGGTGACAAGGGTGGCGAACGACATATAGACGACTCCAAATTGGGAACTGAGTAGAGCGCCCAAGGTCTCACTGACATATTTCTGTTAGTGTGGGAAATTGGTCTGTAGGATTGGAGTTCTCAAACGGTGGTGTCAAGGGTGTGACTAATGCGAGGCCGATTTCCAACAGATTCAAAAGGTAAAAGATTGCAACCTGTGAGTGCTCACACGCATGCACTTCAGCCATGTTGTATACTATTGCAAGACAGGAGGGGCGGGGTGGGCAAATGGGCATGCACACGAATGCACGAAGGGAAATGAGGGCAAGGGTGCGCTAGGTGCGAGGGTGTGCATGCGTATTTGAAGGGAGATTTGTATGAGAAAATGGGATGGTTAGGGCGCGGGCGGGAAAGTGAAGTGAGGTGAGAGAATGCATGCGCGAGCCCCACCTGAGGGTGTGCAAGATTAGGAGGTCAAGAAGAGAGAGGGGAAATTCAAGGACTGGGCGTGTGTACATGCAGATTGGAAGAACAAGGGCGAAGGCGTGAGCGGAGCAGAAGAAGACCAGGTGAGTGTGAAAGTGTGGAGGGTGCGTGCCTGAGCGTTGCAACCAAGGTCAAGAAAGAGTGATGGTGATGGTAGCTCTGATAAGGACAGGGCACATGGGTGGATGGGCATGTGTACCCAAGAGGTTGTCTCAAGTTTCTAGGGTGAGTAAGGGAGAATGCGGTGGCGCACGAGGGCCGTGCAATAAGTTACACAGTAGATGTCTCCATGGGGCCCGAAAGTGGAGGGACTACAGGCAGGGCAGTGAGGGAAGAAGGAAGGATCCATCAATATGATACCATACCCGGTTCTACAGAAGCCCATATGTAATATGAATAGGTCGTATCATAGTCAACCTGGAGTGAGTCCACCATTTTTGACTCCTAGCAGTTAGGCTAACAAGTGAACCCACCCTCTAGAGGAAGAAACCCCACTGGAACTGAGGACGTGATCCCTTTAGTAAGTGCGTCGTTCACCTCCCTCATTGATCCCATAAGAGATGAAGACCCGGAAAACTGAATCTCCTAGGCTAGATGACTATTACTGCGGCCCTTCCTGAATCTCCCGGCATCCGACCATGGTGGGACCAGCTGAGAGGTAGGAATAATGCGAGTGATCTAACTTACATCCTGCCATGAATTAGATTGTCCAAGACCCATCCTGGAGAGTGAACGTAGATTCAGACTGGTTTTCCCAGCTTGGGACTCGGTGACTAGCTAGGTGAGCCCACTCTTTCTTCCTCAGCTTCTCCGAGGCTCTATTACGAATATTAAAGGCAAGTAAACAGGAAGACTCGGGAGAGGCCTTACGTACACTCGGCGACGGCATCCAGTTCCCAGATAACGGAAAGGTTAAGTGTAGGAATATTAGATTCATCACTGCTAGGCACTCTACGAATGCGAGCCATGGGCCGGTGAGCACAGCTCCAACAGAGGTACAAATTCATATGAGAACATAGAATGACTGGATTCTACCCGGAACTGCCCTGGAGTCAGGGGTCAGTTTGCTTTGAATTCCGGGTTGCAGTAGCGGTGAAGATCAACTTAGTAAACTACCATATAAAAATAGTTTGCTCGGTCACTAAGCCGCTAATCTGTTTAGGGCCAGGCGGACCGGGAGCGTTCGGGAAGGCTGGGATTTCCCGAGCCCCATGCTGAGTCAGTTCTTTTAAACTGGTCACATACGGGTGTTGGGCTCAAAAATGTCCGCATATGAGGCATTTGACTTGGTCTCCTTTTCTCCTTGGTATATCGAGATCCTTCAGCGTACTCTCTTCCCATGCAACACGCCAGAAGGCCTGAAGGAGTGGGAGGATCATGTTACTGAGCTTTTTTTGAGTGACGAGCAAGTGGCGAGGAATTGATCATCCTCCGCTCTGTGAGATGAATAATTTATCCTGGCTCAAGCTGAAGTTGGCAAGGACATATCTTGAGAATCTTGGGGTCGTGGTCCCCGAGTCAGATACACATGACTTGGCCCTAGTCGTTTCCAATAAGCTCTATTCAGAGATGTTGGATCCATGCAAAAGAAGTGTTCTGGCCCAAGCACACATCTTACAACTCCATGTAGAACTTGGGGTAAGTGTCATGTTCCTTCTGTACTCCGTCCAACTACGCACGAAATGATACAACTTCATCACAGCAAACAGCTAGGAAAACCCCTTTAGTTGTGGGTAATGAAAATGATGTTGACGATGGGGAACCAGCAAAGGAACAGCTTTCCAGTTGGGAATCCTGCATGTTGGACTGGAAAAATAGGTTGAATGTTCTTTCTAAGTAATCCATGCCTGGTAAGTCATTGGTATAGGATGCGAACCCCCTTTCCCTTGATAGTTCTAAAAATCCGATCCAATTGGTCCAGGAAACGGAGGCGGCTGCCATTCGTGTCCTTCGCCAGATGAGAAATGCCTGCAAGAGAACGAACACTCAAATGATGACTAAAAATTCATATCTTGTGAGTCTAATACCTGTCGCTTCTAGCCCTTCACTTTCATTTTATGTTGACTTTCATTTCCAATTAGAGTTCTGATCTGGCAAAAATTATTCTTTCAGTTGCAGATCCCTCAATGTCCATCGCCAAACATTCTGAATTTCTGAAAGAGAGCTTCAGGAAATACCAGTGGAGAGAACCCCTGCTCCTATGTCTGGCTAAGTTGTCCAATGGATTTTCCCTCAAGGATTTTGAGTCCATTGAGGCAGAAAGGAACCGCATAAAGGAAGAATCGGAGGGCTTGTCACCAGTTGTGGCCCAGCGATTTCTCCTCCTGATATCTCAGGAGGACATGATTCCGATAACTATCAAGCCCCACTCGATTTTTTTCCTGTCCTCACAACAGAATTTTATGGCTGCATATTGGGACTGGATGTCTCATTATTTTTCTAGAATAGGAATGAAGGTATCCTCACTTTTCTCTTTCATCAGATTGACCTGGTTTCATTCTTAAATCTTGTTTATTTTGACGCCAAAGACACCGAAAAGATGTACCAAGCGGTATGCAAACTGACTGAACACTCCTGGTCTGAGTGGAACCTGTCACAAGAGCTGAAGGATATTCTATTTTTGAGCAAAACCTTACGCGACTTCCGGAAATGCTGGAAAGCCCAGGCCCACCAAAAAAAGAACCGGAATCGGGTTCCTTCAGGCACCTGTCGGATTTGTAGGGACTTGGAAGACACCAAGAAGTGCATCCAGTACATTCAAGTTCATGAGACTGCACTCTATAAGGTGGAGAACAAGTTGATCATTCCGGAAGAGGACGGTGCTCTGGTACGGTGTTCAGTCCCAGTTTTCCAGGCTGAACGGGTCTCAACCTCTCCAGAGAGATTTCACAGAAAAATGTCAGCCTTTGAATGAACTAGATTTCGGATACATTGGGTTTGATCCGGAAATATACGATCGGTGTGGTCGCTTGGTCATTCACTTGATAGAGGACGACACCGGGGAAGAGGTTGGGTCTCATTACTCAATAAGAACTAAGCTGATGAACATATAATGCATGCAACAGGTTTCCGGGGTGGTCTTCCACCTACTGGATGATACTGAAATACAGCGATTGGCTAAGAATCAGACCCAGATAAAAAGACTGATGACCAAGTTAAAGCGAGGAAAAGTATTTTCTGATTTTTCCAACTATGCCCTGGGTGGAATGCATCCTGTAGGCTTCCGCAAGCCTTCCGGAGGGCGCCCGGGGGACAGCTATGGACCTACCCAGGGAGCTTCATTCTAGATCTAGCGGATATTCACACGTTTTTTGGTTATGCAATGGTTAGTTGCTCATTCGCGAATATTTCCGAAACTTTGACCGTTGCTTCTACAGGACATCGAGTGTATTCTAGCCAAGATCGAGCCTCATGCTCCGTCGGTAGTCAAGGATATGAAAAAGCTCGGGAAGGAGGCCTGTGTTCTAGGCCACTATGGGGTCACTGCTTACCGTTGCTGGAATTATATTGCCCCCCAGCATCTTGACAGGGACGACACGTGGACAGTTTCTTATCAGCTGTTCAAACAAGCTTGCATGGAGGATGAATTCAACTTTGCCTTCTCTCACTGGGGAAAAGTATTGAAAACAGCCGAAAATTGTGTATGGTGAGTCGTCCCATCTGAAGCGGTGCATCTCAGGTTTATTGTGTCCGGATCAGGTGGTTCCGAGGTGGGGACATGCACGGCACAGTAGCCGCTCGGGCTTCTACTTTGAGTCGCGGCAACGTCCTCCCACAGGGTGTCGGAATCACAATGCCTAAAAAAAACTTTGAACATGGCAAAACAGTACACACAGGCACAATGGAGCTGGAAAGAATTATGTGATTACTGGGAGGTGGATACGTTGGTGTCTCCTGAAGGGTGAGAATACTGTCTTAGATAGCTCAGAACTGTCAGACTATGTTGTTCTACAAATTCCAAGTAGGGAGAGGGCGATCCGAGGTCCAGCAAAGCAGGAGTGGTGAGGAAGATGATGTGTGCTAGACTGTCGACGTATTGTCATGGCGACTCATCGATGTATTGTCCTATGGGTTGTTGCGTGAGCAAGGTAGAAGGGGGGGTGAAGACCTTGATAAAGACACGCATTCGTTGAGGTCGTATCGATGTGTTGTCATCACGCTGAGGTTGTCACACAAGCTCGGGAGGGGAGTGAGAAAGGAGGAGGGCAATGAGGAGAGGATGAGGTCGCATGTACTTATTGTCGTCATCATTTTGCCCTTGGGAAGAGCACGGGTAGGGGTAGCGTTTGCAGACACACGCTCGACTCACTACCCATGACCGGCATCTCATCGTTGGGTTGTCCACATCTAGTTGTCAATGTTGCGTTGTGGTACCACCGCGACCACTCATGTTAGGCGTATCCTCACTGCGGTGCATGCCAGTGCGCGGCGGAGTGTTGCCAGCACGCTGCCATGTTGTGAAGGGGTATGCCGTTGTTGCATTGCGGCACGCCATTGTGTCAGCTGATGTGTCGTCTTACTACATCACGTTGTTCATCGTGGTGGTGGTGGTGGTGGTGGTGGTGGTGGTGGTGGCGTGGCATCGTCAGTCGGTGCCGTTGCAATGTGGTAG
>JBBPMT010000724.1:0-12119 GCA_038090455.1 Garcileccinum viscosum | reverse complement strand
CCTCTTCGGGCAGAAACTGCTCTTTCCAAGTCTCCGGGAGCTGGACGTCTTTGCCCTGCGTCAAGCTTCGAAACTCTCAAATTGGATCCATCATCAACATATTCCATCTTTAGACTCCATCCGCATCGTAACTGTCGCAGCAAGTGAGCCATGGTTCATTCGGGACTGTATCGCGTCGCTGTCCGAATTTTATCCCAACCTGACCAAGATCAGCATGAAGGGTAGCGCAGTCAGCACCTGGTCCAGGCCTAATACAAGTGCTAACAATACATACGCCTGGCCATGGAAAGACCTTCGAGTCTTGGACTGTCCTGATATAAAACTGGAGACGGTCGATCTGAAGCATCTCTCCAGGCTACCTTCTTTGACCAAGCTCGCCTTCGCACTGAGCAACGCAGAAGACATCGTCGCTGATCTCAGCTCATATCGCTCAGTCCTCACCTTTCCGAGCTTGAAGAGCTTGGAGCTCTCGAACCACTCTCGATCTTTGGAATTAACTTCGAGCTTCTTTTGCCACATAGAACTACCCGCTGTTGATGAGCTTGCTGTGCATGCTAACTGGTGTTACTCCAAGAACATTCAACCGTTTTTATCAGCCATTCTGGCTGCCTGTAGGAACCGTTCTGTCGGTCATCTGCGCAGAATTCGTCTTACCGACACCAGTCTCTTGGAAATAGTAGCCGAACGGCGGCGTAGAATTCGAGTCTTGCTTCGTCAGTCTGACGTGGAAACAGTCGGCAACTGGCTCTCCCAATGCAGGCTTAACCTCGAGGATCTGCGACCAATCATGGCGTTCAGCAATATCCGTCATGTAGAACTCGATGTTGTGGCTCACATAGCCCTTACTGATGGTGCTCTGCTCGAGCTCGCGTCTGCATGGCCTTCCCTGGAATGTCTCTCCATCAATGAAAGAACTGGTTGGAACCACCCTCTGTCTGTTGTTGGCTGGGTCACACTGGACGGTTTACATCAGCTTCTTGTGAAATGTCCGTTGCTCAATCACATTGGTCTTGTCATCCACACGCCAAATAGCACTACCGAGGCAGCTCCCCAGTCGATGCCTACTGTGAATTTGAATTCCAGGTCAACCTTGCGGGGAACATTTTACATCAACGTGATGGACTCCATTATAGGGGAACTCTCTATTCCGGTTGTTGCTAACTTCCTTGCTTGTGTCGTCTCCCCTTATGATGATTTCGAATTAAAGGCTTGGGATGCTTTTAGTTGCCGTGTTTACTCGGACAGAACGGAAG
This sequence comes from Garcileccinum viscosum, assembly GCA_038090455.1. Taxonomy (NCBI): domain Eukaryota; kingdom Fungi; phylum Basidiomycota; class Agaricomycetes; order Boletales; family Boletaceae; genus Garcileccinum; species Garcileccinum viscosum. Next base: position 10,866 of record JBBPMT010000724.1, on the reverse strand, counting down.
TAGTGAATCGAGGTCACTGGGAGAGCGTACGAAGCGCCGTCAAAGGAATTTTGGGACGTTTCGAAGATGCTGGAAATTAGCTCAGATCGTGCCAGTGCTACTTAGGAAGTATGTACTTACGGCTCAATCACTTTGTATCATCATCACCATCGCTCATAGATCTGGAACTCCATGCATGAATGACAAACCGTCGACTTGCAGTCAGGCACACTGTGCCTACAAATCTTGGCTAGACAACCTTAAAATTTCAGCACCACATACGGACTCGAGATAGATTCCTGCCATTGATGAGGGCTCGGATGTTGTCTGGCAGCAGTGATCCCGGCCCAATTGGCAATGCTCACACAATGTCTGCGACTTTACATAAGTCTTCCATACACTATGTAAGCATCCGTCACACCTGGGGCACAGCCCAATATGCTGACCAAACAAATTTGGTATTTATTGTTGAACAAATGGAGCCTATGAAGTTTGGTAAGTTTGTTGAACATATTTGTTGAATATTTAAAACAAAATAACAAAGTATGCAATAATAACATAGTAGGCAAATTCAATTTTGTACATGTCATATTGAAAAATGGAAAATCAGTATAATAATATCATGAGATACATATTTCTGACATTGTCTGGGCAAGTCCTCAGATATGAACATAAACAATATTTCATTGTATTTGTTTGATATGAAAGGAGTATATATTTAATAGCATATTTGGCTTATGAATCCAATCATTGAAAGCAACCAATAGCCACAGGAACTAGGCCACCTCAATAATCACAAACTATGAAACTGGGCATGTATAGGCTAGTGGGAAACTAACCAGAACAGACTGAGGTCTGCTGGCCATTGCATTCAAGGTTATATACTATGATACATGGTGCATGGACCAAGCTGTGTCTATTGATAAGCTATCTACTATTACTATGTAAGGCTATAGTGTTCTCACGAGTGTGGGAGTATTTCCATGAACGAGGTTACCATGTGTTGATCTAGACTATGATGTCATAGATAAGTGATAAGGTCATGTGATATCACATAACTGATCATGTAATGAATATCAAGTCACATGATTGAGAAAGTGAAGGAAATAAAATAGAAAAGTTAGGTTACAGAGGGAGTTCATAACATTACCCCCCTTCTATGAGCGAGACTCCAAATCGCCTATGATTCTGTGGTAGAACCCAATGTGAAGTTTTCTATTTTTGTCATGAAAAGGGAATTGAATAGTGCATGCACCATTTTGAGCTTTCGCAGAGCTGCAGGGTTTAATCTATGGAAGTCCGCAATTGCTTTGCTAGCTGACCTTTTAAGGTTGCTTGCAGGTTCCCAAGTACAATCGGATTTGTTGTATCCCTTCCAATGCACCAGGCATTGGAATTCATGACCAATGGGTCAAAAGTCAACTATTTTCTCCACTTCAAATTCTTTGTTTCCTTTGTCATCAACAGATACTGGTCCAGGATGTTGGATGGGTTGTTCTTTGAGTGGTTCTATATATGGTTTAACATGAGACATGTTTACTACATCATGTGCTTGGTTTGATTTTGGAAACAATAGTTTGACAGCATTGGTATACACATCAATGACCTGATAAGGTCCTATCCATTGCTCAGTTAACTTCTTAAAAGGTCACTCTGCAAGATCTAGATGTTCCATTGATAGCAATATAAGATTGCCTGGTTTGTAATCTGGTGCATGGGAATGATGTTTGTCAGCTTGCTGACTCATTCTATGTCTAGTGCATTCCAGGGCTTCCTTGGCTATGTGCAAGTTGGCTTTTATCTGGTCTGCGAAGTCTTTAGCAGCCAGTGCTTTAGTGGTGGCAGCTTCAAAGCTAAGACATGGTGTAAAGCTCTTGGTGAGCTGGAAAGGTGCAAAACCAGTTGCCAAGGATTTGGTATTATTTATATTAAACTGGGCAAGCACTAGCCATTCTGCCCATTGATCTTGCTTTTCGGTGATGTAAAGGTGGAGATATTGGTTGAGTTCTCTGTTCACATGCTCCATCTGTCCATCAGTTTGCAGGTGATACACTGATGACATCTTCTTTTTGATGTGTAATAATTTAAGCAAGTCCGTCATCATCTGTGAAGCAAATTGCAGTCCTCAGTTGCTGACCAAGCTATCAGGTAAGCCATGATGGCACCATACATAATCTTGATAGAGTTCGGCTGTTCTTTTAGTGGTCACCATTTTGTTTGTGGGTATAAAAATGACTTCTTTGGAGAATCAGTTGACTACCGTGAGGATGCTATTAAATCCATGGCTTTCGGGTAAGCCTGTGATGAAATCAGCCAAGACCGACTTCCAAGGTCCTTCCACTATTTCTAACAGTTGGAGTTTGCTGGTGGGTGCGCGATTGGTGGATTTCATTTGGGCACATCTGTTGCATGCCTTGTAATATGTTTCTATGTCTCTTTTGGCTCTGGGCCAGCTATAATAATGTGATATGAATTCTTGCATCTTTTCTATGCCTTTGTGTCTGGAAAAGGGATGGTCATGAAACATAGTTGTTAGCGATGTAAGGAGCTATCGGGATAAACCCTAGAATAGGAGTTGCCAAGTGACGATGGCTGGAAAGTCACTAAGAAGGGTTTGCTATAGACCTCCATGATTGACGATGACTATGATGAGAATACTCGGGATAAGGGATGAGGAAATCCCATTCTGTGGAACTCAGATGAGACTGTAGGTCAATTGCTGAGAAGAACTAGACTGGGGGTCTAGGACTGCTTGGGCCTATATTATATACTACAAGTATATGTGCATAGACCATGCCTTAAGGGCAGGTACCTGCTATCTATGGCTATATGAGAGAGTTCATGAGGTAGACATGTGCTATATAGATAAAGGAATGTGGTGTGGCAGAATGGAAGCCAGGGACCATGAGAAGTATGAAAGATGGCTATATACCATGAGGTGTGGCAGATCTATAGATACGCGAGAAGAAGATTGAGGGAATGAGATCCGAGATCTATCAAGATATAATAGAGATCTGGATTGGGAGATCACATCAGCGATGAAGGTGAAGAGCCGAGCATTTATAAAAGTATCAATAGATATAAACAAGAGAATAAATGATAGATCATGTAATGACTGGTGTCTATGGTCATGTGATCCAATAAGATACTCGTGGATGCTATTGTGGGCAGCAATTAGGAAAGGGGAAAAGCCATATCCGGAACCCTAGATTGGGGTTTAGGTAGGTCACAATAGAGTTTGCAACAATAGTGATCACTATTTTTCAGAGATCGGCAGGAACCCATATTTTGTTGTTGTAATACCATAAGCCTTTGTGGTTTATGGTTCCATCTGGAGTGCTATATTCTGAATGTTTCTCTTTGATTTTGTTGAAGAGAGCTATGTCAAGCATCACCTGCACATGATGATCAGGGATTATGATCTGATTTTTATTATCATTTTCAATTCTGATCATGTGATCCTCTCACCTGAAGAGTGCATCTGCTTTTCCCATAGAAGTACTGGGTTTGTTAACCAGTACATAATTGAATCTCAATAAATACATTGCCCATCGAGCTTGGCATCTGTTAAAATCTTGTGCTTTCATGAACCATTGGAGATTTTTATGGTCAGTCCATATCTCAAACTGGTGACATGCACCTTCAAGGTGGTGTCTCCATTGTTCTAGTGCAAGGATAATTGCAAGCATCTCTTTATTGGCTATGATGTAATTGTATTGCTTGGGGGTCATGCTATGTGACATGTATGACATGGGGTGCCATTTGTTGTCTATTTTAGTCAAAAGAACTGCACCCATGGCAAAGTCTGATGTGTTGCATTTGACTCTATATGGGGTTGTGTCATCTGGGTATGCCAGTACTGGTGCTGTAATAAATGCTTTTTTAAGTGTCTCAAATGCTGTTTGTTGGTTTTCTCCCCAGATCCAGATTTGATCTTTCTTTGTTAGGTTGTGTAGGGGTCATGCAATAAGGCTATAATTGGTGATGAAATGGCAGTAGAAGTTTGCTAGTCCGAGGAAGCTTCTTACGCCTTTCAAGGTAGTGGATACAGGCCAATCTTGCACTTCTTTTACTTTTTCATGATTCATAGATACTCCATGTTCTGATACATCCATGCCCAGCATGTCTACCTTTGTGACTCCAAAGAAGCATTTCTTGGATTTAACAAACAAATTGTTGTTCTGGAGTTTTTCCAAAACTCTACATACTAATTTGATATGTTTTTTCCTATCATTATCCTTTGAGAAAATCAAGAGGTCATTGAGGTAGATAATAATTATGTCATCCATATCAGAGAAGATTTTATTCATCATCTGTTGGAATGTGGCAAGGCTGTTACACATGCCGAAATACATAACAAGGGGTTCATAAGCCTTAAGATGACAGATGAAGGCTCCTTTCTATTCATTGCCTTCTTTGATGTGGATATTGTTATATCCCTATCTCAAATCCATTTTTGTAAAGAGTTTAGCTCCTTTCAATTTATCTATGATTTGTGATATTAAGGGCAATGGGTAGTTGTTTTTCACCATCCCCTCATTGAGGTATCTATAGCCCATGACCATCTGCTTCTTTCCATCCTTCTTTGGTATGAAGAAGACAGGGGATGTTTGAGGCGATTTCAAGGGGCGGATATATCCCTTGCTAAGTTGATTGTCTACAAATGCTTTGACTTTGTCCTGTTCTTGCAGGCTGAGTTTGATTAGACACCCTTTCTTAGGTATGAAATTAGATTTGAGATCTACTGCATGGTCCCATGGTTTCCTTTTGGGCATTTTCTTGCTTGCCTTTTTGGAAAATACATCCAGATAGTCATGATATTCTGCGGGTATGAGCTTCATAGCTTCTGCAGCATCTGGGATGTCTATTAGTTGTTCTATTTTTTGTATATAATATGCATAAATGACTTTGTGCGCTTCTGCCTGTGTTCTGGTGAGGTGTTTGAGTGCTGTACAGCTAGGTGGGCACTTATTGTTATGACTCACCTCCGTAACTTAACTTTTCCTATTTTATTTCCTTCATTTTCTCGATCATGTGACTTGATATTTGTCACATGATCAGTCATGTGACATCACGTGACCTTATCACCTATCTATAACATCATAGTTCTAGACCAACACATGGTAACCTCATTCATGGAAATACTCCCACACTCGTGAGAACACTATAGCCGTATATAGCATAAATTAGTAAGTACCATTGTAATAGTACTGGCCCTACAGTGGTCCATGCGCACCATGTATTAGTATACATACTTGAATACAACGACCAGCAGACCTCAGTCTGTTCTGGTTAGTTTCCTACTAGCCTATACCCACTCCTCCTTATAGTTTGTGATTATTGAGGTGACCTAGTCACAAGGCTACTGGTTGCTTTCATAAGAACAGACTCTTCCAATAACTACTTCACCTCACTAGCACCATTACATGCCACTCCTATCCACTCTACTTGTATCTTGTCATATGTGGCTCCCAGCATTAAGGGATTGTCTCATTCATACTCAATTGCCAGAGTCAAGGCACTAGCTGGATAGCAGCTGGTTACCCCATTACCATAAAAGGACTGTGACCTTCTCTCCACTGCATTTATACACTCGTCTGGCATAACCGCTAGTTTGCATTGCTGGGGTAGACCTCATTCGAGAGGACTCTTCCAGCCACTAGAAAATAAGGATCCATTCCTTAGTGCATATTGGGTCAGGGCAGCAAAGACAACTGTGCAAACCTTGCATCGCAGACTCTATGAGTTTAAGATCTGCAGCCTCATTGAGCTAAATCAAGAGCCATAGCCAAGCAATCCCCAGTTCCTCCCCCACCCCCAACACTCATGGAGTTAGTGTGTGACCACAATGCATATGAGTTTTACTTTACAGATTCCTCCCCCCTACATGAACTTTGAGGACTTATACAGTGATGATTGGCACACCCTCCACAATAAAAACTATATAGCCATCTCCACTAACATATCAGAATGACTTCTGATAGATAAAGACTTTGACCCAAATGACACCATTGTATGTGACACCCCATATGCGATAGAATTTGCACCTGACTTTTCTGAGTGGCTACAACACAAGTTCCTAGAACATTGTCTAGATAAAGCCCCTGTACTTATTGACGATACCACTGACTTTTACCAATCACATATAGAATTTAATTACAATGTTGGACCTATACAACCTGCCGGATCCGATCTCCAACTCAAAGATGACCACCCCCACCCAAAGTCACTGTTGCCTCAGCTCCTTGACAAATAGTGGGCACTGACTTGCCAATCAGCTTGCATTGCTCAGTGAGCTACTGTAGCAAACAATGGATTGGCTAACTGCGACTGAACAAAAAAATCAAGAACTTGAGGCCTGGCTGGACCAAGAACAAGAGGAGAGGGAAGATGAGCACCTTGGTGCCAGTAGCTTCGATGAGCCGAAATCAAAGAGAGCCAAAGTCATAAAAGACCTGGGACTATTCAATGGAAGCTACAATAAGTTCAACAAATGGTGGACAAAGATGCTAGTCTTCTGGGAGACCAACCTGTCTATCTTCGGCAAACAAAGGCTTGGTGGCCAAAAAGACTAGAACCTAGCAGTCTTCTCTCGAATTGGTATTGATAGCAGTGAAAAAGACAAAAATGGCGCAGGCATGTGGGCTTGCATGGAGATAAAGAAAAGTCAAGACAATAACGTACCATGGCTCTCCTTGGCCCAGATCGAAAAACTTCTCAATGATCACTTCCGCATTGGAAATAAAAAAGAAATAGCCACCCAATGACTCATCACCCGAAAACAGGGTCAAAATAAAAGGACATAAGTCTTCCTCACATACTGGCTGGCTCTTTACAATCAGGTCCAAGTAGAAGAAGGGACAGGCATAATGCTCCTCGAACAATCCGTGTGGCAAGATATCGTCCACCATATGTTCATGCAACAAGAAAGGCCCACTGGCCTCCACAACTTCATTGGCATGGTTCAAAAATATGCCAACACAATAGAATCCTTCGAATCCCAGTTCCAAGCAAACCAATCACAATGCAACCCCAATGCAACGAATATTGATCACACCATCTCTGACAATCAGGAAGACATCAGCTGGTCAACCTGAGGCTGCTACAATTGTGGCAAAGAAGGCCACTTAGCAACAGACTGCAAAGCCAAGAGCACGGCTTGCAACGAATGCAGTTTCTAACAAGGGGGACACCAAAAGGAGTGCTTCCAATTCAAATCTAAGAAAGTGCATGCTGCAGAAGGAACCACCCAAACAAACCAACATGCTGCACCTGCCCCCCTTGCAATGCTATCCAACCCCAGACCAGCTAGGCAACCTAACTGGCAAGCTGCCATTCATGGCATGGACTTCGACATAGCCTGAGCATATTTCAAAGACCTCGAGGCACACCAGGGAAAAGAGTAGAGTTGACTATATCAGGTAATAGTTCAACTAGTACAGACTCCAGTTTCATTTCTTCTTCTAGTAGTTTCTTCTTTAATTTAGTCCCTAGCAGATCGAGGGTGCAATGCCAAGATAGTGCTCACCCATTTTCATTACCTACTTCCAATAGTTTCTCTAGTTTAGCAGAAGATACAAACATGGCTTCAGCAGGCGAAATTGTGCCCCCCACTGGCCAGAAAACCCAATCCAACATAGATAGTAGTTCCAATAGTACCCCATATTCCTCTTTTTTTTCATCTCTGGTATCTCAATGTGGTAGCCTACCAGATACCTTAACCAAAGTGGTGAACTCTGATGAGGAGTGTGGTTACTGGGAAGTGATACTTAATTCCACTTACATAAAAAATAAAAATAGCTTGTCTTTGAACCTGACAGAGAAACACATAAGAACCCTTAAACCACTTTGCAAGCTATTTGTAAAAATCGACATAATCATAAAAACCACAAAAATAGAATGCCAAGCCCTGCTAGATAGTGGTGCTACTGGAATATTTATAGACCAAACATAGGCAAAGGAAAATTGAATTCCAATGCAATCCCTCGACATGGTGATACCAGTCTATAATATGGACGGATCAATCAACTCAGCAGATGGCATAGCCTACACAGCCTCACTCATTATAGACTATCAGGGACATCATGAAAAAGTCAATGCAGATGTCACCAATCTGGAAAAGAACCAATTAATTCTCGGATACATGTGGCTCAGGAATTACAATCCCATGATAGATTGGATCGCAGGAACAGTCACTATGGATAAGTGCCCACCAAGCTGCTCAGCACTCAACCACCTTGCTAGGATGCAAGCAGAAGCACACAAAGTCACTTATGCATACCACGTCCAAAAAATAGAACAACCAACAGACATATCAGATACCGCAGAAGCTGCTAAGCTCATACCAGCAGAATATCACAACTATCTGGATGTATTTTCCAAAAAGGCAAGTGAGCAAATGCCTGAAATGAAACCATGGGACCATGCGGTGGACCTGAAACCCGATTTCGTACCAAAAAAGGAGTGTCTTATCAAACTCAGCCCCCAAGAGCAAGATGAAGTGAAAGCCTTCATGGATGATCAGCTCAGCAAAGGCTACATATGTCCCTCGAAATCACTACAAACATCACCTGTCTTCTTCATCCCCAAAAAGGATGGCAAGAAATGCATGGTCATGGACTATAGATATCTCAACAAGGGAACAATGAAAAACAACTATCCATTACCCCTTATCTCACAAATTATAGACAAATTGAAAGGAGCCAAACTCTTTATGAAAATGGATCTAAGATGGGGATACAACAATGTCCACATCAAAGAAGGTGACGAATGGAAAGGAGCCTTTGTCTGCCACCTCAGGGCTTATGAACCCCTCATTATGTATTTTGGCATATGTAACAGCCCTGCCACATTCCAGCAGATGATGAACGAGATCTTCTCTGACATGGATGACATCATTATTATATACCTCAATGACCTCTTGATCTTCTCAAAAGATAATGATAGAAAGAAACATAGAGTTTTAGAAAAACTCTGGAACAATGATTTGTTCATTAAACCTGAGAAGTGCTTCTTTGGAGTTACAAAAGTTGACATGCTAGGCATGGACATCTTCAAACACAGTGTATCAATGAACCACAAAAAAGTGAAAAGAGTGCAAGATTGGCCTGTACCTACCACATTGAAAGGCATAAGAAGTTTCCTTGAACTCACAAACTTCTACTGTCGTTTCATCACCAATTATAGTCTAATTGCATGACCCCTACATGACCTAACAAAGAAAGATCAACCCTGGATCTGGGGAAAAGACCAACAAACAGCATTTGAAACACTCAAACAAGCCTTCATATCAGCTCTGGTACTGGCATATCCAGATGATACAACTCCATATAGAGTTGAATGCAATGCCTCAGACTTTGCTGTCAGTACAGTACTCTTGACTAAAATCGAGGACAAATGGCACCCTGTATCCTACATGTCACATAGTATGACCTCCAAGCAGTGTAATTATACCATAGCTGATAAAGAGATGCTTGCCATCATTCTTGCACTGGAACAATGAATACATCACCTAGAAGGTGCATGCCACCAGTTTGAGATCTGGACTGACCATAAAAACCTCCAATGGTTCATGAAAGCACAGGATCTCAATAGATGCCAAGCTCAATGGGTGATGTATTTATCATGCTTCAATTGCATACTGGTAAACAAACCTGGTACTTCCATGGGAAAAGCAGATGCACTCTCTAGACAAGAGGATCACATGATCGGGATCAAAAACAATAACAAAAACCAGATTGTTATCTCCAATCATCATGTACAGGTGATGCTTGACATAGCCCTTTTTGACAAAATAAAGGAGGAACAGACCAAATATAGTAACCCCTATGGATCTACAGATCATGATGGAATGTGGTATTACAACAACAAAATATGGGTTCCTGCCAATCTTCAAAAAACTGTGATCACTATATTTCATGACCATCCCTTTTTTGGATACAAAGGCACAGAAAAGACAAGAGAATTCATATCTCATTACTATAGTTGGCCAGGAGCCAAGAACAACATAGAAACCTATTGCAAAGCCTATGACTGCTGCGCGCACATGAAGCCAACCAATAAAGCACCAGCAGGAAAGCTTCAACCACTAGAAGTATCAGAAGGACCTTGAAAGTTGGTATCTGCCAACCTCATCACAGGATTACCCAAAAGTCACAGCTTCAATAGCATTCTTGTGGTAGTTGATCACTTCTCAAAAAAAGTCGTCTTCATACCCACAAAGAAGACAGTTACAGCAAAAGAAATGGCCGAACTTTATAGAGATTATGTATGGTGCCATCACGGCTTATCCAATAGCTTGGTCAGTAACCGAGGACCCCAATTCACATCCCAGATGATGATGGATCTGCTTAAATTATTACAAATCAAAAAGAAGATGTCAATGGCATATCACCCACAAATGGATGGACAAATCGAGTGTGTGAATAGAGAACTCAACCAATACCTCCACCTATATGTTGCAGAAAAACAAGATCAATGGGCCAAATGGCTAGCTCTTGCCCAGTTTAACATAAATAATATGAAATCTTTAGCAACTGGCTTTGCTCCCTTCCAGCTCACAAAGAGCTTCATATCTTGCATCGGCTTCAAAGCTGCAATAGTCAAAGCACCAGCTGCTAAAGAATTCGCCAACCAGATGAAAACCAACCTGCAACTCGCTAAAGAGAATCTGGAATGCACACGCCATAGAATGAGTCAGCAAGCTGACAAACATTGCTCCCATGCACCAGACTACAAACTGGGTGACCTTGTATTACTATCAACAGAATATCTTGTTGAAATTAGTGATGTATACTTGTTATTCATCACTAATAGTCGACCTATAGATAAGTTATGAAGTCATTTAGTACCTATTGACCACTACTTATCATTACTAATCACTACCAT
>JBBPMT010000722.1:0-12148 GCA_038090455.1 Garcileccinum viscosum | reverse complement strand
ACTTGATCAAACAGTGATCTATGGAGGAGATGGTCCCTCGTATGTAGACCCTTGGGTGTGAAACCAAGAGTCGTTCCTACTATTCTGGTCAGTATATGGGACTCGGAAGCCAGTGCCTGAGCTGATACACAATGCAGACATACAACCGCACCAACTGAAAGGGGAAATTACTCCAAGGGTCTCCGAATCCATCGGTGTTGACGGGAGTCTCTTATTCTCCGATCATCTGTGAAATAGAATATCGCAATAGGCACCTGTATCTCGATTCGAAACGAGGACGTACGAAAGAGGACGCTTCTCGATGAATGCACAACTCACCAACGTAAGAATGCTAGTGGCTATTTGTGAGACAAAAACAACACGCAACACCGTCGCATATGACTCTACTGCGGCATCCCGAAAGGAACAAACTCGGGAATCAAATCGATCGAGTGTCTGGTAATCACATGTCAAAAAATACCGTCAGTCCATAAACCAGAGGAAATGCTTCAGTGGACCTCCTACCGTATTTCGTTTATGATTTTTACAAAGCGAAGGTTGTCAGTATGCAAACGAAGGTTATCATATGAATCTTATCGCTGATGCCAGAAGATATAGGTCCCGTAACCCATCTCCTTAACTGATCGATAGCGCTCAGCGATAATATGCTTGATAAATCAATCACGAGAACTTGGCCCGAGATACGGAATAAGTATATGCATGGATAGAACTGGCAATCAGAATCCTTTCTACTTTATCATCAGAACGTGAACTCACATCCAGTAGCCACAGCCATGTCTTCCGTAGAAACGTTTGCGAACCGTGGCCTATGTGTGAGTGTGGTGAAAGATGGAAAAACAGTAGATAGCAAAATACTCACCATCAACGCGCTATTTAAGGGACCACCTGTTAAAAAGCCCTGCCGTACAATGTCAACCCACAGGTCGAGGGCCAATGTCTTTTCATTCCACCATGTAACGGGTATGTAGGTCATACGGAATGTGGTAGCAGATGGAGCCCTGTTGGGTTGAATAGCATTAGACTAGATCACGAATGTACAAAAGCTCCTCTGGCTCACCCGCGTCCGTTGACAAACTCAGCCTGACTGCGGAAAAGAGTAATGGCACATCGTAAAACTGCGATAGAGATCATCGTTCGCATTCACTTGACAACTCACTCACCATCGAGAATGAGGTGGCTTCGACCAGGAGATCGTACAGGGTGGGGGCAAATGGTGTACGTTACAACATCAAACGGAATGGCATGACAGGATACTGCGCCCATCACGTTTCTACTCGTACGAACGCCAGCCCGAACATGCAGCTTGACGTAAGTAATCCCTAGATTAGCGAATGCAACCATGTTGGCTCTTCTGTTGTTTTAATACTGAAGGCGGATACTAGCATGCTTGTAACCGAAACCACCAGCGTGAACGAGCCAAGGGAATCTGTGCGACAAAGTTTCAATATATTCTTTCACTCACGACAGCATCTAGTGATTTCATGTTAACCATTTAGACGTACCATCCCCAGGTATCAGTTATCCATCCTCCTTCGAGACCGAATAATTTGATGGTGATACTTTCAAGTACTGGCTCTGGCTATCAGATGGTATGACCTACGCAACGATCACTCCTTGCTATAGACCTCTCTGCTTCCTGGATAAAGCGATTAGCCCGACTGATAGACACTCATAGGGAAGAGGCACAGACAATGGCACAAGATCTCTGATAGCAACGTAGTGACTCGCGAAACGTAAATTAAAGATGGGACGAACGATATCCACAAACGAACCTATCATGATTTTTCGATAAAGGGTCATAAATGGTGAAATTTCAACAAGCTACTGAAAGACGCACCCATTTCCACATATGCCAGTAGTGCAAAGATGCGAAGATTGCTCTACTTTTGTGAAGTGGCTCCTGATGGACAATGTGAGTCTGGACACGACTGTACCTACTGAAAGATGTCCAAATGATGCGGGTATAAAGGTATACAAAATGTACCATTGATGGCGAAAATGAAGACGGTGTTCCAGAAATCAGACAGGAGCTAGAAGGAGCCGGCCAGGGAGATATTGTTCAGCGGCAGGAGATCTTCGAAGAGAATAGAAAGGTTCACTACATCAAGAGAGATAGCAAAAGTCAACCGCGAGCAATCATTGAACTTGAAAGGAAGGAAAAATTTTCCAGGCCTTTTATATTACAAGCTTGCTTTCGAGAATTCGAGATTCTTATGGCCTAATCCACCTCGTAGTACGTACAAAGGACTCGGACTGAGACGATCGGAAGAACACACCTATGCACCCGTTCTCAAACATCACCGGGGACACTCTGCTATTGAGCCGTCAAAGTGTCAGATGCCTTCCTGTGCTATTCCTATTTACCACCTGGATCCAATTGTTCTTCTGTGATCGGTACGCTCGGGCATATCTCTGCATGCGGGTTCTAAAAGTGTGCGGAGCCGAGCAAAATGGTGGGAACGTGACGTACTTACATACACCCAAGAAATTGGGCGTTGCGTTTTACCCGTTTAGTGCAGCATTCGCCCCACGCACCAGAGATATGCACCTTTCTAAAGAGCATTGCATTGCGTTGCTTGACTATCCAAAAAATCGACCTATATAATCATTCACACTTTCACCTTGGCATCAACTCGTACGAGTGCACGCTGTCCCACCTGAGACTTTGAATCTTCAGTTTGATGTCGCTATCTGATCATAGCCGATTGGCGCCCAAGCAGTGCATACCATGTGAGTTCTCTTACACCCGTATCTCGTCTTTTCATGTCATGGGGTCACTGGGGTGGACTTTGCTTCCTTTCCGACGATTCTTGTCGACAATAGCATTGTGCACCTAGTAGTTGGGCATGATCCCTCATGACCCCTCAATGTCAGATTTTAGGTCAAAATTGGACCTCGAGTCAACGAGATGCACATGTGTAGAGCCTGAATCGGATAAGTGGTTCTCGCATCAATACCACCAGCGTAAGGTGGTCGCAAACTCTTCAGTGGTACTCACCCTGCTGAACATTATTGTGTCGGTGACGTTATCCACATTCAACGAGGTATAAGTAATTCCATGGCGCTGGTAATTCGGCCGTTTTGATTCTCCTTTATTCTCAAGCTGCCATGTCATCCGATTTACAGTCTACAGTGAAAATGCTCCAGATGAATGACTACGTATTTGGTGAGATCTTTCGTTGCTCAGATGAGCATTTGATCTTCTAAGCTGTTGCAGTGGCTCAAGCCACAGCTGTTATATATGACTACTGTAAGGAATATATAGAGTTCTTCTCCGGGTGAATTGAACTTTTTTGTTCTTATAGTTCTCACCTTTTCAAGAGAGGTATGTCGATATCATCTCTATCATTTTTTAGTTCATGATATCCAAAGGTGGACTATATTTGGGTATGAAAGCCATTACCAAGAAGTCGATGTCAAATATCTCAGCCTCGCAGTGCAGACCCTGGTCTTGGGTCTCTACAATGTTTGTCTTGGTGCGTAACAATCAGAAGCAGGCTACTCGTGCGTTTCAGCCAACATTTTTATAGACTCGCTATATTGGTCTCTATGGGGCTGTGTATGTAACTCGATTGTTTTCATATTGCATTCGAGACTGCATCACTTACTTCGGATCTGAAACAACAAAGTGCCAATGGCCTCGGTATGATTATTTTTTTTTTACAGGTTTACCAGACTTAACTAAGATATTTATAGTGGATAGTTCCTTTGCACCTGGTCCCAGAGTGGTATATATATTTCATCTTTTCCTTTCCTTACTATTGACGACTGTGTCTTGATAGTTGTAAGTATCCGAATTATTCTTACTGAAGCTGAACGGAAGGAATTCCCCAGGTGTAAGGCACCGTCTTTGTTTTATTTTTTAAATTACAATAATGTATGACATGCGCATTCCTAGGCTCTGTCGTCTTTCTGATGACTGATTGGACGTATCCAATATGGCTCACTGCTGCGGATTGTGAGCTGCTACGAACATCTACTGATTCTATCTTTTCTGACTATGATTTCAACCACAGTGATCATGGTTCTCAGAGTCTATGCAATGTGGCATCGATCTCGAAAAATCCTTTATGTCCTTGTCTTTATGTTAATAATCCAAGGCATCGTTCTCACTGTTTATACGGGTATTTACTTCACTCCCCCCGCCTATAAAGGCATGTGTTTATTACCATTAATTCAATAACCCACTCATTTTTGTCTAGTTTCGGTTGCCCGAGTTCTTGACATCTCCTTTTGCACCTTTTCCATCAATATATCTGAGTGGTCCCTATTCTATGTGTATCTTTCGGTCCCGCGGCTTCTCCTCAGTTCTACTCTCTTGATTCTCAGTTTTATTTCAACTTTGAAGCAGTCGGTTCAGATGTATAAAGCAACTAGGCGGTGGCAGCCAAACCGGTACTTGCAAATGTTCGTCAAGGATGGAACCGTGTATTTCATTGGGTATGTCCGTCTTGAATCCATCTACATGGTCTAAGCACTCAAGTACTTTTTCGTCCGTGAAATGGAAATGTTAGAACAATGTTCCTTATCATCCTTGGTGCATTACCACTTAATGTGACGAACCCTATCCTAGGTCTCTTCCTCGACTTCCTTTCCAATATACCCTTGTTCCCCATGGTGCCTCGATTCATTATTGGCATCCGGGAGCTCTATGATCAAGATCACCGCGGCCGCTTCGAGGGGATTGACACAGGCTTCGGGGTATTTTCGCAATCTATCGTCAGTAGAGGTGCTGTTGTGTCTGCAATAGCATTTGCAGATAATGCTCCGATGCAGGATCAGAGTATGGGGGAGCATGTGACTGAGTCGGATATGATTCGACTTCGTGAAAGGATGGGGGATGATGAAGATGAGCAGCAGGCTTGAATATGGTATCCTTTTGGATGGAGCTGGGGGTGTTTGACAACTGGTAGAACAGTGGGAAATGACATGTAGGAGCAAGCGGTAGGAACGACCGACAGGAACGAAGTAAACGTATGATACAAAAAGATGTACTGTGGTGGTCGCGTAGATCAAACCCTACGCACGCGGTACGGCGTGCGAATCTCTTGGATGTCAGTTTGTATGAGCCGAATATCCATGTTCATTCTTAGTCGAACTTCAAGTCAGTAGACCAACGGTCGAAGGAGGCAGAAAGATCTGCCACTCGACGTCGTTGGTTTCTCACACGAACGGCCAGTTCGGAGGCCTCTTGAAACACGCTAACATCACGAACTCTGAGTGGAGAACTTTTAAATTTATTCGTCAACTTCGCGCAGCAACTTGAACAGACGCAAACTTCCTTTCCCAGTCGCTGCTAAATTATTTGCATCAAATCGCACCCTCGATCGCAATGGCACCTCAGAAGATCCCCCACTCTCCGGCATCCGCGTCTTGGAGCTTGGATAGCTAATCGCAGGCCCGTTTTGTGGGCAGCTTCTTGGGTGAGTCACCGTGCGACCCTCTGGACTGAGAGGACGACTGAGCGTCCTTTCTCTCATCTTCGACAGCCACTTTGGCGCCGAGATACTCAAAATCAAGCCTCCTTCTGGAGGGGACCCGTTGCGCGTATGAAGGGAACTCGACATCGATGGCGTCAGTCCTTAGTTCCGGAGTCTGGGCAAGAAGAAGAAGAGCGTGGCGTTTGATCTGTGGCAGGATGAAGGAAGAGCGTGTGTGGCTTTTTCTTTCTCTCCCTCCTGCCCTATCTGATGTTACTCGGTCACCTTCCCATATACGGGTTCGTCAAACAGTTCGCGGCCAAGAGTGACATCGTCATCGAAGACTTCAAGCCAGGGAGTAAGTTTTTCCATGCGAGTCGCCTTGGCGTCTTGCTGACGTGCAATCTTGCATTTCTAGTGCTGGAGAAATGGGGACTAGGTCCATCCGTGTTGCACCCGCTCAACCCCTCATTCATATTCACTCGGGTAAGCGGATACGGACAGACAGGCCCTTGGTCTTCCAGACCCGGGTATGCGTCCGTTTGTGAGGCGGAGTCAGGTTTTAGGTACATCAACGGCTTCGTGGACCCTGACACAAGCTCGTTTTCTGGGCCTCCTGCGAGACCGAACATCAACTTGGGAGACTCTGTCGCTGGATTACATGTTGCCCTTGGCACGGTGAGCGCCATATTTCTGGATTTAGGTCAACTTGCTAATGGTGCTTAGGTTCTAGCACTTCTCTCGAGACAGAAAAATCTCTAAGGGAGAGACGAGCGGACAAACCGTCGGCGTCAGTATTATGGAAAGGTGAATTCGAGTCCATTTCTTGCAATCTATCCGCAGCTTACCTGTCTGATAGTATGCTGAACCTCATGGAAGGAATCATCCCGGAGTACAATCGCAAGGGAAAGGTAACAATCTTGAGTTTGTATGGTGTTACTTATTTCTTACTTTTACCGCCCTCCCCGTAGGTCCATGACCCGTCTGGATCCTCTGTGACCGGGATGGTCCCCATAAATGCATTCCCTTGTTTGCCATCGCCCACAATACCATCTACCCCAACATATATCATTATCGGGGCAAACGGGGACACGCTGTATGCGTGCCTCATGCGAGCCATCGGCCGTGAAGACCTCGCCGGTCCTGACTATGCACAAAATCACCACCGTGTCTCCCGCCAGGCAGAAATCGAGGAAGCGATCTCGTGCTGGACAAAAGTGCGCCCAGTGGAGGTGTTCACTGTGCTCGACAAGGTATTCCAGTTGGCCATGTCATCGGCATCGGGGAGATCATGGAGAACGGGCAGGTGAGGGCGCGTGGGACCGTGGAGGATGTGTGGGTCGGAGGTGGAGCAGATGGTGGTGGGTGGAACATCAAGATGCTGGGCGTCTTTCCGGTGTTGCAAGGATCTGGAGCGAAGACGAGATGGGCTGATCCTGATCTTGGGGAACATACAGATGACATTTTGATGAATTAACTTGGGGCTAGATACAAAGGAACTTGTGAGGCTCCGAGATAGCGGCATCATAAAATGAGTACATATATGCTAACACTGTGGAGATCATCGAAGCGAGCTTGGGTTGGACAAAGGTGGGCCTAGTGCAGATTTTGGCCATGTTGGACAACGCTCCCGACCTCGCGGAACATGCAAACGACATTTTGATGGGGTAACTTGGGTTTGCATACAACGGGAGGCATGCAAATACGCTGAGACAGCGGCACCCTCAGATGAATATATATCACTCGATCGACGTCTAAACTACAACTACCAGAAGAAAGTCGGATGGAGCGTACTTCCGATGGTGCTATCGAGCTCCGCGATTTCTCGAAGCCGTCTACTTCCTTATACTCGCTCGTACATCTCGACATCCGCGCCCCCTGAGCTATTCTCGTACATTCCGAGACCACTGATGACAAGCCACCTGTCATCAGTTCCGCCAAACATCATCCCGCGAATGTGCCACAGCCCCATGTATACCTCGTTCACCGGTTCCAGTCGCTCTTCTCCCTTCTCCACCAAAAGTTGGCAATTGTGTTGCCCTCAGGGTGTGGATCTTCTCTGTTTGAAACGTAGATACGTGCCGTAGGGAAAGATGCGTTCGGGTCTGGTAACAATACCCGCGGCCTTCGTCTGGCTCGGCGTCGGCGGCACTGTGATAGTCGATAAGGTGAATAGGTGCATCAGCGGACGGAACTTGTACACGGCAAGCTGGGAGGTGAGTTCGAGCAGGATGTACAAGATATTTCCTTGTTGCGGACCATGGTCAACTGGAAGTAGAGACAAAGCAAGTAAGTGTGCATTATGCACGTACCATACGCTGCGATGTGTCGTGGCTCACTGTTGGTTTCAACAGTGACAAAATTCCGTATGGCTCAGTGGCCGCCACTGCTTTTGATAGGCTGCCACACTTTATTCGAGCCAGGACCGGGACGAGGGGCTCCTGTTCGTTTATGTTGAGCGGGTTGAACACGGTTTGGTGCGGATGCGAGGCTTCTTGGCGGGATAGATCCCGACCTGGCTTTCTGGCCCTGAATGGGAACGTGAGGGTCCAGAGTTGATCGGTTTGAGGGTACGGCGGGCTGGTGGAAGTGGGGAGCGTTGCTATATTTCCGCTAGAATATTTGTAACATGATCACCCACACAATGAATAGGAACATGG
The DNA here is from genome assembly GCA_038090455.1 of Garcileccinum viscosum. Taxonomy (NCBI): domain Eukaryota; kingdom Fungi; phylum Basidiomycota; class Agaricomycetes; order Boletales; family Boletaceae; genus Garcileccinum; species Garcileccinum viscosum. Next base: position 4,068 of record JBBPMT010000722.1, on the reverse strand, counting down.
AGATCTCAGACTGCGAACGAAAAGCGACGTTCGGAAAGGCCGCAGCCGGAAGAAAAGTCCTTCAAGTTGGCGGCATAAGGAACCACCGTGGTTGGCTGGACGCTATATGACGTAGCTAGAGTTGACAGTTCTCAGATGCGTCGCGTATTCAATTCCCTGGTGGTATGGTGAAATCCGTGAGACCTGATATGGGGGCGGGGAGACAGAAAGAATGGTGCCACGGAGTCGGGGGCGACATCATGATCCAAGGGATGACCGAAATGGCAGCGTCACTGCTTGTGTCTGCGAACAGCCTTGGAAAAAAGGAATCGAGTCGCGTTGTCATGTTCTTTCCAGTTTTAGACTCAGATGAACCCGACCGGCTCTGCTTTACCAACTCTGTCCCCCACTAGCAGCTGGCAATGCCGTTCGAAATCGTGTAGACAAGAAAGGAGACTCAGTACAAACTCCAAGTAGCATGTTTCCACACTACTAGATATCGTCACATACTGTCTCTGGGAGGCACCGTCTCTGCCACACTCAAGTAGGCGGTTGAAAACGGCATGCAGGAACGATTGGAAGGTTCCAACAGGCCTGCGTTATGACCACAGCCCAGATACCAGCGTAAATAATCCTCACCCTTATGCAGAGTATGGTTCCTTCGGTTTTGCTGTGAACTTGTCGCTGTAGAGCTGATCCAGACATTGCCAGTGGTGTTGGCACTTTCTAGAAATAAGAATAGCTATTAGTTCAATACAATCATGGATCTCATAATGTCTTGGTGATTTCCCGACCCAGAGTTTTGGTTCTAGCCTCTCAAAAGTCATCTCCCACCAACAACGATCGAAACCCTCAAGATTACAACTCGTCTATTTTCCTGTGCATTAGTTATGCTCGTTCCTGGAACAATCAATTGCAGAGGTGATGTTCTTTGGGCAATGTGTAACGGGTCTGCATCATAAGGAGAAGTCGCCTCTGGCTACGGCACCAGGAATACTAACGCAGAGAACGGAGCATCATTCACTCGCATAAGGGCTTTCGCTGGGCTTGGGCACCCGTATATCGCACGACTGACTCGCAATGTGCAATGGATATCTAAGGCGTACCAGCTTTAGTGCTCAGCTGTGTCGTACTGTACGTATGGTAACATCATCATCTAGGACATGGGGCTTCGAATCAACCTTGAAGTGTACGTTGCGCGGCATCGACATTTGTTTGGAATGTCTGAGTTTATTTCTATGGGTTTTTTATGGTCATGTTTAGATGCGTTTCACGCCGCTCGGTTCGGTTCGGTTCATTGGCTCATTGACTTCAAAGTAAGAAATGAGATGAGACGCGTCCACGTCCTTTCTCGCAGGCCCTGGTATGCTCATATAGCAAGGGACATACGGGACATGAACACGAGCAAACAGTGTTCACTCCTACGATCAGGCATGTTCACTGCCAGAGTGTGAAGCGCAGCAACAGTGAACCATCTTCTGAGTAGTCTCGAGCGGGTGGTTAAAGTTGGCAGGATGGTGGAATACGGCAATATGTATATAGATCCTCAAGCTGAATATAATAATACACTGAGGTGGGATGGTCACCTCACTTCCGAGCATGCATGCCATAACATGCTGCTTGGTTTGTAGGAATGCGGTAGTTTGCTAATGATACTGCCCAGTTTCTATCTATCAAACACTGTTTACTTTCGCCGCGAAGTGGAGGTGCTCTGCTTGGCCTTTGTGAACAGAATATTTGCACTTTGACATGCAACGTATGAGAGCAGTCTCTTGCTCGGACAATGAAGGGCATTCGTATTTCTCCCTGACCAGTCACCGTATTATCTCCATCCTAGTCCATGGCCGCCGTGACTGCGAAATATTCTAGATACCACATCGGCGAGTCCAGCCTGTTCTGATGTTGGATAGTAGACATCTGGAAGAAGCCGATCGGATGGCAACACGCGCCGACAAACGTGTTCTCCGATTCCCCCGATGTCCAATAGGACCTGCAGGAATCGGGTCTCGGAAGTAGATGGACCGATCATTCAACACGCTGACTTCGAGCTTCTTCTTTGCCCTCACAGTGACCTCTGGCAACAACTTCAACTCTACGTTCTATTCTTCAACGACATACGCTCACGCTTTCCTGAGATGGCGACACAAAACACAGGCGGTTTCGAAAACATCAGAGAGAAATTTGGCCGCTTCAGGATCCTTATCGTTGGGCGAGCAAATGCTGGCAAGACGACAATTCTCCGTGCGATCTGTAACTCTACCGAAAACCCAGAGATCCATGATGGAGAGGGCAACAAGGTGCGGGCCTAATGTGATGCCTATGGATGAGTGGTGAACCGTGCGAGTAGATCAATCTGACCGAGGTTGATGGATCCGAACGGGTGAGTATTGCTACGTTACGGTATTGACTCAGATATGAGATACGTTTTGATCAATGGATATCGCTAGCGCGGAATGCATGACATCAAGAATGAATTGATATTCCGGAGCAACGATAAATTCGTCTTTCATGACTCACGGGGCTTCGAAGCTGGTTCCGAAGAGGAGTTCCAACAATTAAAGGAGTTCATCGCCGAACGTGCAAAGACAACTTTTCTCAAGAAACGGATTCATGCTATCTGGTACGTTTCTTGAGTGATATGGGAGACAGTCATCAACCATGTACAGGTACTGTATCCCAATGGATAAACTTGAGCGAGCAATCCAACGGAGTGAAGAAAGGTTTTTCGATGAATGTAATACTGGAGATAGTGAGTTAATCTATGTCAGATTCTTTTCTATTTCAGTGATAGCTTCTCCAGTTCCTGTTGTGGTGTTGTTCACGAAATATGATGCTCTGATACCTGTAGCCATTGGTGAACTAGCCGGAGCTGATCAAAAGCTATCACGGGAGGAAAAGATAGCAAAAGCAAAAGCAGTTATTCCTGGAATTTTTGACAGGGCTAATGTATGGGGCCGTCTGACTAAAATGAAGCATGCACCCAAACACAGGGTTCTAATTGGAGGTATTTGTTGTGTTATTCTACAAATGCTTTGGATAATGTAATTTTTTACATAATGGAAGACATGAACAAATCTCAGGCTGATGAAGGGTGTCATATCCTGTTAGAGAATACAGCAGAAGCTTTGAATGAGGAAGCCTTGCAAATGCTATTTGTTACTGCCCAGGAAACAAATATATCATTGTGCATGAAATATGCACTGAAAGAGTAAGTGACCAAAATTGATATACTTTTCATGCTTGAGAGTTTAATATGAGCAAAGGGTTATATCACACATCAGCATGCTGCAGGATTCTGCCCTTCCTATACATAGTATGAAAGAAATTGACCCTAAAAAGCTTGCAAGATGGTTTCCACACTTTTGGGTAAGAGATCCTGAATGGAAATGAACTATGTAGCTGTGCTGATACTGTTGTGAAATCATAGTTGGTAAGTTGTTTGTTGAACTTGAAGTAAGATTTGCAACATATACATACCATTTTATTTATCTTTGAAAATGACAGCAAGTAAGTTATAAATTGAGGAATGAGTGAGAGTGAATGCCAATGATCCATGTCCATTCATCCTTTATTTTGCTCTGAAAATGACAGAAAGTGAGTTGTGGATTGTGGAATGATTGAGAGTGGTGATGCTGATGATCCATGTCCATTCATTCTTTATTCTACTTTGAAAATGACAGTGGGTGAGTTGTGGATTGTGGAATGATTGAAAGTGGTGATGGTGATGCTCCATGTTCATTCATCCTTCATTCTGCTCTGAAAATGACAGGATGTGAGTTGTGGATTGGGAAATGAATGAGAGTGGTGATGCTGATGATCCATACCCATATATCCTTCATTCTGCTCTGAAAATGACAGAGAGTGAGTTATTGATTGTGGAATGATTGAAAGTGGTGATGCTGATGATCCATGTCCATTCATCCTTCATTCTGCTCTGAAAATGACAGTATGTGAGTTGTGGATTGTGGAATGATTGAGAGTAGTGATGCTGATGATCCATGTCCATTTATCCTTCATTCTGCTCTGAAAATAATAGTATGTGAGTTGTGGATTATAGAATGATTGAGAGTGGTGATGCTGATGATTCAT
>JBBPMT010000721.1:0-12155 GCA_038090455.1 Garcileccinum viscosum | reverse complement strand
TCCTGTTGTGTTGGCAAGTCCAGGTCTTTGTTGGTCTGGACTTGTTCCTGCAGTTTGCCGTGCCGTTGGTAGACGCCACCGCTTGACAGGCGAGATTACGTACCCAAATGTTCTCCATGTAAACAGCAACACCATCGGCCGGTATCCTCTTGTGGTAGACACCCTTGAAGACATAGTCCTCGCGCCCCTTGACCGTAAAGCGTTGTCGGAGGAGTGCAACCTCGTCCTCGAATTTCTGCGCTGTCAGGATCTTGTGTGGAAGAGCGGTGAAAGCCAAATCAAAGTAGTCTGACAGTTGAGCGTCCTCGAGCCCGACTGGCTTGGACAATGCATCCCAAATTCGCATGAGGTCAATAGTGAGCGTGTTCTGCAGATTGGACATGGGCGTTACGCCGAGGTGGTCCCGAATGACGAAAAGAAGGAGCGTCCGTGATTGAGGACCTTCTTGGACCTTCTTGCCGAACAAACCGAGATTGACTTCGAAAACGGTCTTGAGAAGACCCATGTTGGCACCTTGGTAAAGCCCGACTTGGTGTTCCCATAAGTTGATGATCAAAACTTCTGACGAAGCAAGGGAGAACAGCGCCGATTTGCGCTCAAAGTCCTTGAGTGTCGTTAGTACACGTAACAAGCAAGGCGCGAGACTGGTCGGACCTGGTCCTCGCCTCGTTCACGGCCATCTGTACCCTCTACGTCCATGACCATGACACTCATTCCTTTCCCTCTACACATCCATATACCTAGCGGGGTCGTAGCTCAGTACGTACCTTTGATACCCGAAGAGAAACTCACCTTTTGTAGTCTGCTGTCGCTTCGTCTCGTCCATGACATCAAATGTGGTCCCAAACAATCTGTTCAAGAGAGTGCCTATGTGACCCCAAGGACACGGCTGAGCATACGACACGTGCCCGAAGATGGTGACCCACTCTTTCCCGTCGACTGAGAACCAAACACGGCGACGATATTATAGTTGAACCCGGCATCGCGAAGACCCCAACGTTCTATTTGGGTCGATAGATGGGGACTGCGGGTCGAAACAGGTTAGGAGAAAAACACGGGTCACAGTGACCGAGGCGACCTAGCCATGCGGCCATGTACATGCAACACTACTCACGTGAAGCTCTTGTCGTCGTTGATTATTTGTATCCGTTCTGAGGGACTCTCGAGGACGTCACCGTTGGACCTTGCAGCCGAGGCCGTCGAGTCGAGTTTTGTGTCCATGACAGGCACGCCGTTCGCGACAGGTCTGCCGTGCGCCGGTGCGAGTTCAGAATTAAGAACGTCGGACATGGAGAAAGCGAAAAGAGAAGTAACACGCGACGTCCGCTCGGTTCGGATATTTCCGGTATGCGCTACGCTACGCTGGCACACTTGAAGCTCCCAAAGGCGTGGAACAGCCTCTTGGCTACCGGTGCTGTTTAAAGATGCCGTCGCCACATTGCTCGTAGCCCCATTTCCTTTCTGCTACAGGTAAATTTTCAGCACAGGAAAGTTCATGCTTGAACAGCCATCTTTGCGTGGGGGGATGCTTTGATTCGCTTGCAGAGTGGGTCACATCAAGCTAGGGAACGGACGACACTGACATTGCCTCCATTGGAGACGGACAGCCATAACAGGATCCGGTGCTGGTCTAACAAGCGAGGCACTGCTACTAACACAATAAAAGGGTGGAACCCTTCCAAGAACTTCACTACTGTCACTTGAACCCACTCGTACTCTATCCGAATCAGAGCCATGATTATTGCCTGGGCTTACAACAAGTACAAGGCCAAGAAGGAAGCCAAGAAGGCTGCGCAAGAGGCAGCTGACCCCGCTGCTCAGCCAGACGTCCAGCAAGGTGGACCGGACACACAGCAGGCTCCATCGAGCGACCAACCCAACCAATAGGTTTGTCCGCTCTCACCGTTTCGAGGAAACGCGCTCAACTGTTGTCAGACGGCTATTTGGCCCTCCGAGCGTTAAAAAGGTAAGTGGACGGGTCTCCGCTGCGTTGTTCGTTGGTGACACGCCGCTTCAGTTTCTGTTGGTCTGCCAACGAGTATGATGATAATGATGATGATGTACCAGATCTATGATAGTAAATGTAACGGTTGAGTGACTTGTTCGTCTCTTAAGATGACCCCGGTCAGAAGCAGCAATCGAGATGCCAATCCTTTCGAGCTTCCCTTTCCGCTCCCTCCGAAGCATCGCAACGTCTCTCTCTCTCTCTCTTACTCTCATCTCCTTACATTCTTTTCTCAGTCGTTCCTTTCTCGCCATGACGTCTCAGGACGTCGTCGCGTCCGCTCTCCTTCTCCCCATCCCCGTCCTTTCCCTCGCCCTGACCGTGTACAACTCCAGATCTACCCCCGCTAAACCCGCCGTTCTCCTCTTCTTGGCCATATTCGCAGCCGTGGCTGCCGCGACCGCGTTGAGCGTCGCGTGCGGCGGGCCTCTCATTGTCGTAGCAAACGTGTTCACGTCCCTTTTGCACGTCACGCGTAAGCACCACTGATCATGGACCCCCGCTCCTATAGTTGACCCTCTTGTCTTCAGTGTGTGGTGTTTCCATTTACGTCCTCGCTCCGTCTTCTCAGACTCCCGCTTCCTCCGTTTCCTGCCTCAGATTCTTCCTATCGTTGGCTGGTTTCCTAATCGCTTGTGGTATGCGATACTGTCATGTGATGCTCTGACCTTTTAGTGACCTTTTTTTGTTAGAACTCGTCGCCACTCTCATTCCGGCGAGTCCTCGCCTCTTACCGGCCACTCTTGCACTAGTATCTCGCGTTCTCTTGCTCGCTCTTGCCATTACGACGACAAGCTTCTTGTACCGTCGGCGTGTCGCATTCGGAGCGCAGGCGAATAGCGAAAAGGGGCAATTGACAGATGAGTCTCATGGAAAGTCCCTCGGTAGGGTGTCCTCTCCAACACAGGCTACCTGGCCATTCCCTGGTTCCCTCGCATCGCAAGCCAAGTTGGGATTCAGAAGCTCTCCTGCAGATCAATCGACACTGCCCCACGCTGTCCCACTGTCTACGTCCCCCCATGCACACGATCCTAAGTGCAAAATAGACAGATACATGTTTCTGCCGCTAGTCCTCGTGAATGCCCAACTGTTCGCCACTCTCTCTGCCGGCCTGAACATGGCTGTTTGCATACTCGAAAAGAATGCGGCCGATCGATCCAGTCAAGCTTTGCCACACGTTCTTCTTGCGTCCGCCGTATGCACATTAGTGTGGTCTTTCACCATTCTTGCCACCGTACAGAGTGAGTCCAACAAACTTCAGTATTATCTTGGGCTCACGTTCACGCTATGCGGACAAGTACTCCCTTCCAAGCCTCGGCCATGTGACCCGGAGCGGCAAATGGCGACTGGTCACCGGCAGGGGCCACTCAGAGGCGGTCTCAGCATGCTTTCGCGCGACAATCATGTACAGCAAGCACCAAAGCCTTCTTTCTCCCGAGGCGAATCTGACTTCATCCTCGATTTTCTTTCCCTGCGAGATCCGTTTGCCAGCTCGCCGCCACCGCCACCGCCTCTCCCACCAGTTGGGCTTGGCCTTGAGGAAGTAGACGTGGGGTGGAACGGAAGCATGGAAATCGGCATGCAATATCGCTTTCCAGCCCCGCGTTCGATCGTCAAAGGAGGACGGCACAAAGGAAAGGCAACCCGTGGATCCGGAAAGAAACGTCTTGCGCATCAAAATTCCTCTCGCACGTTGTTGCCCGTCCCAGAGATTCGAGGGACGGAAGTGGACATAGAACGAGACAGAGGATTTGGAGATGAAGCGCGGCTCGCGCAGCTCCTGTTGCAGTCCCTTGACAAGGTTGCCAGTGAAGGGGATGAAAGTCCGGATACATCTACGCCGGTGCCGATGGTGGCGCCTCCTCAGCCAGCTCACATACAGCCGAGTTCGAGGTGGAGCACGGGTACGACCATCCAGTCCATCGTGTCTGCTTCGGTTAGCAACAGGTCGGGCGTATCGACGTATACAACATGTGCGAGCGAGAAAGTTCCGACGAGCAGGATCTCTATGAACACTATCGCTTCGGTCCTCGGTAGTCGCAAGAGTTCGGAAGCGAAAAGGAAATCAGCCATGACTGCATCTTCCTCCAAGGGGTAGATGTCCCGTCATACGAGGTGCGATCATGGTCATTGCACTTATTGTGCCTATGCGTCTCATCTGGTGCGCAGGTTTCGTGTAATCCATTGTCCGGCCTGTCGCCGGGTTGTCTGCAGATCCTTCAAAAGTGCAATACACTGTCTTCCGAATCCCAATCACTTTCCTGTCATAAACGCATTGGTATCGTTCAACTCTATTTATTTCTGGCACTTTCGTTACTCGCAGAGTTCTCGTTTTCGCATGTCGCTCTTTTCTTCTGTCCAGTGATAACAGTTCGCGCAGTTCAAGTACGTAGAAAACAAAACGTTACAGTCATTTCAGTAGGATGTTTATTGTTTTTTTATTGCATGTACGCCTTGTCGTCGCCTTTTCCTCTTCGCCACGTGCCCCCAGTCGAGTGTAGGGTGATGTAGTACTTTCTTGTGAGAACACTGTAACTAGGTCGTCAATGGCTATGGTGACGAGCGTGCACGTTGTTTGCTTGGAAGTCCATGTTGATTCAAATTTTTGAGAGAAGTAAATACAAGCATTACCATCATCAAAATTATCAATAATCGGCCAAATTGTGTATAAAAATCAATAGAATTGACTGGTGTTCAATGTAACTGGACATGTGCTGACTGCTCACTTTCTATAGTAAAGATGGATGAGATCTTAAATGATTTTCATTGTAAATAATGCTGAAAAATGTAGTACTAATTTTATCATCCCTATCAGTGATGGATTTTGATTCCACAATCATATTGGTGCACTCACTTTTCATTGAAAGGACAGGGTGCATCAAGAGAAAAAATTCCTAAAAAAATATTACTGTCCTTAGATTTGAACCCTTGACCTTGGACTAATTGTCTCTGACACAAGGCAGCTATAACATACTATACCCAAAGCCCACAATGATTGCATAATACTTACATATTAATATATGTATAATCTGGTTGGATTTTAACCAATTTTTCCAGCCCAAATACAGTTGCCATCAGGATTTCATACACTCTTGATTGAAATAACTAGATTTTAGTAATATGCATTATGACCATGTCAACTATACATAATACCTGAGTATATTCAGTCTGAGTTAGATGTTCTCCTCTTGAGTGTCATGCCAGTGGAGTCATTGTGACATTTGGTCACATTTAGACATAGTGGGTGAAAATTATTGAAAGATTTGAGATCACATTGAAACTCAATGGGCAATATTAAATCTACTTTTTGTTGAAAATAACTAGATACAAATTCAGTAAGATTATTATTAATAATCATTTTTCATTTACTATCACACTTATCATAATCAAGTTCACTTTTCTTAGTATATCTGCTCATGTTATCTACATCAAGGAATGAAGATTGATAATCAGCACATGAAACCAGTCAGTAACATACCTGAATAATTTCAAAATGATCCTGTATCTATTCACAGCCTAGCTGAAATAAGCAGTAGCCTAGATGAAAAGAATTAGATAATCATTGTAACTCAGCAAGTAATAGATTTGCCCTTTTTAAGCTGGTGCATACTGTAAATAAGACAAGTACATACCATATATATTTCCTTCTTCATCTATCATATCTTCTTGTCATGTTCCTTCTTCATTTGTCAATGTCATGTGTTGCTAGCTTCTGAAAGATTAGATCTAAATAGTACATAGCATCAGTGTTGAGTCAGTGAAAATAGGTAGAAATTTATTGAAGTTGTGATTTCTCTGCTCCTTTGTGTGATCTTTGATAATATCAGCATATCTTTGATATTTTGGTTGAATCAAAATTATACCAGTTGTATTGTTGCTGCTCTCTAGAGGGCCACACCAAAAATAACTCATTGCTGGCAAAGAATCACTTACTTGTAAACAGGTCCCCTTTCAGCATTTCTGGAGTAATTGCATTGTCAAAGTCAGATTCATAGGCATGGTTAATGGTAGCCACCATTTTCTGCACCCCTAATCCAATGGCTTCTGACATTGTGTTTCTCATGATAGGCAGGACAGTGGAAATGGGCTGGCCACAATAGACAATAGTTGTAGTAGTGGGTATGTTGGCAGAGGGGATGAACACTGGTAAGTAGAAGCAAAGTAGACTACACCAGTCAGCCTCCATTGCAATAAGATTGGCATTCAATGGCAATGACATACATTGTAGTTCAATAATTCACTTTAGGTAAGCTCAAGCAGAAACTGCATCACAAAAATTACTATAGCATGGTATGCCCTGATGCTCCTGGTCCAAAATCAATCATCATGTTACATGAACTTACATCACAATGTAATACATGTAGATGGTATGATACACAATGAGGATGATCTGATAACAGTTTTCCCATGGCAAATATAAGGACCAACTAAGATAAACCTATTAGGCATCAGGAAATGTTGACATTCCTTACCCACGCTCAGCCACACTTGCAGCATTTTAGCCAAGTGAGCCAGTCAATAAGAATGACTAAGAATGGCCAAATCACTTAGAGCACTAAAGACATGACATTCAAAGTTCGTAACCAAAGTTGCAAAGTTTATGTACGTAATACTACCTACACCTAATCATATATTGAGGTGGTATACAGTTCATCGCAACTCCCGCCATGTCGTCCCTCTCCTCCTCGCGTCCTCATCCGCGTCGACATCGTGCCATTATAACTCGTCATTGGCAGCTGTCTCCGCCGTCTCTTCGCCACGTCCTCATCACTATCGTTGTTGTGTTTGCATCTTGGAGTACTGCCTCCCAAGTCTGGACAGGGAACCTGTGTACGATTTGCACCTGGCAACTTGAATTGAAAACCCACGCAAGTCGAATGGTGAATAAAAATACAACTGCATGTGTATACCAAGGCTCACTTGTTTCCTGGACCGTGTCCCGTCGTCGTTGCGTTGTGGTAGGCCGTCGCGGCGATTGCCGTGTCGCGGTGCCACGTCGCGTCGTCGCCGTGATGCCGTCGCTGTCCGAACCCGAGTCCTCTGAGTCCCGCACTGGTGGAGTCGCGTTGGCGCATCATCTTCGCCGTACCCGTGGGTTGGATGCACGCTGTGCATCGTCATCAACACACCGACGTGGCGTGGTGTCGTGTCGTCGTCATCGTTGCGGCGCTGTCTTTGCGTCGTCGTCGTCGTCCGATTCCTCATCGTCGCATCATCGTCCGTGTCATTGTCGTTGTCGCTAGGCGTCGCGTCATTGTCATCATGCCTTCGCCGTCCGAGTCCTGTTCCTCTGAGCCCCTGCGGCGATGGAGTTGTGTTGGCGCGTCGTCATCGTTGGCGCTGTAGACGGCGAGTGGAAGTGGGGAGAGGTGGCATGCTGGGATGTTGCACCGTGTGCCGTTGTCGTGCCAGGCAGAGGCAGAGGCATGGAGGGAGAGGATGGAGGTAGCGGATGAGTGGCACGCCCCTTTCACTGACGCATCTATGTACAAAAGGAAAGTACCCTACCTGTATGATTGATCAGAAACACCTCAACTCGGTCGGAGGAGGATAAGTGCTTCTCAGTCAGGTACAACTTCATCATATCTCAGAGTTACTACATGCGCAGAACGGAAGAGCGCTATGCAGGGAAATAGGCACTGTATTGAAAGAAATAATCTGCAGACACCATGATCAATCGGGATCACTGCCAGTGAAACCAGGATCATCACCCCGAGTTGCAGATGATGCGTACCTCGAGGAGGCCATCATCCTCGGCAGAGAGCACTCGGCCCTTTGTTCGCGCGGGCGCGTGAATAAAGAGACAATTTTTCGACCGAGGATGATCACCTCGTCTCCGTAACTACGTCTGCCGCTTCGCCAGGATGCTACGAAAAAAGGAGGCAGCCATTTGATGCCGTTCCACCGGTCGACGGAAAAAGTGGTCCAAGTCTACTAGGTGGTCTGGAAAGGGAGGCTGTTGTGCGGTTAGCCACTGGCAACGACGCAGCTTATTTACTCTTGTTTTTGAATCAATTTTTCAATAGATATTGTAATTTTTACACAGCTTTGTCTGAGTTCTGCTTATCGATCTGGCTAAATACGCCTCGTGTGAGGAGAGTCACGATCGAATGCTCTCCGTTATCGTTGAGGGTAAGATGCGTATTTTAGGGCTTCAATTTTATTTTACAGCTGCCGACCATTGCATGTTTTATTTGTTTCCTGGGCCGCCGCCAGAGCGGCAAAATAGCAGCCCTGGGGGGCCTCTTTGCCCCTTCTTACCCGTGCTCACCTGTTTATCTAGTCATTGAAATAAAAGCTTCGATAACTTTTTTCGCACTCCTCCTCGTGGTGTTCGTCTCGATCCGCATTGTCCTGGACTTTTCGGCCTCCATGTATCTCGGACGTTGTATTTGTCCTCTTACTCACCGTCACCTCCAATCTAGTTTGAACTTCATGGGACATGCAAAGCTCGTATCTTGGTTATTCACTTCTCAGCACTCACCTTTCGGGTGCTGTGGACAATTTAGTGTTCCGCATCAAGTTTTGTTTGTCGAGCGAGCATCCCGTACTCCAAGTCGCGATAGGCCGCCGCCTCAGACAGCTTAGAAATCAGAACCCGAAATTCTGGAGATCCTGCATTACCGAGTACCGTAAAGGACAAGCTCAAGGCTTGATTTACTTTCCCTTCGTATTCGAAGTTCTCATTGGCGTGAGGCCGTAGTACGTGAGTAAGGAAGACGGTAGGGTCGGCAGTGAGTTTGCTGAACTCTGAACTTGATCACGATCGAACGCTCTTCGTAAGATATGTATCTGTTGTTGATCCATACCATTCTCTTCACAAATCTCTTGCGATTCCACCCTGATACCCGCAAATATCCTGTGAAACCATCCCACGTACGTTTTAATTCGGCGTTGGGCCCCCGAGTGATATCGCCTATCGGATGACCCAGTGCCACTGGTGACTCAGAAATTAGTGGTGAGAGCTTCAAGGGTGATGGATTATGGTTCTCTCGGGACTGAATCAACGACACATGTTCGTTCGTATAGCTTCGTCGAGCGTATCGGCGTCCGGGACGGCGATCCCACCAACGTGGATGACAAAACGGAAGATGAGTCCTTACAATGTATGTCACAGGCATAATGCATCGTTTGGTCCGTGTGGTTCAGGTCAGAATATAGGTAGCAATTTATCACTGATCAAGAAGGTATATGTACCTTTGTTGCCAGCATCCGACCCAGTTCCTGACAATTATGGCAGTATAAGGTACGACAGCCCTTGATTGATCAATTGATCAGTTGATCACTTCTGCTGATCAGTGGCTCGTCGACCAATCTGCCTGGGCAAATAGGGCGGTGCTCGAAAAGTACGGCAATGCTCAAGTCAAGGTGCAAACGTTTGCTTGAAAGAAATCCATCGAGGTAAGGAAGGATTGCGTACCTGAATCGATGAGGCAGTGTACATCCGCGCGCGGGTCGGAGGCTAGGATGCCACGTCAACCATCGTTTAGAGGTTTAGATAATGTTGCCATAATCTAGGGTGATCATGGACAGGTAGACACCCTGCGTTGAGATGCAAAATTGTTAGAGGCCATCCGATCCGTGCCACCGGCGGACATTACGAAGAAAAATACGCCGTCGACAAACGAGAAAGTATGAAACAGTCGCATAACAACTGATGTGGCGAATGACAAGTGTTTTCCGTGTAATTGACCAATCAACGAACGCACTATGTCATACATCGTGGTTAACGGCGCCCGCCAGTTCACAGTAAGTCTCTCGGGACAAATTTACTTGCCCAAAAATGCTTCAGTTCGTCTAAAATAGGTATTGCAGAGCTTCTGGAGTCATTTGAGATAAGGGTATCAAAGTTGGTCTCGAAAACAGCTTTGGTCCGCGGTCTAGGCCGTTTCACCAATGGGTTGGTTGGAACATTGAAGATTAGAAGCAGCAGCAGCCTGAACACCTTATGCTTGTCAACGAAACTTCTCACCGAGTGACGAAAGGATATAGGCCTGAATAAGAGCCAAGGTTACGTAGTTGGAAAATGCCAGCGCGACTGCGAAGAGTTCCCTGTCGTCTACGACAGCCGAGCGGGACTGGCACTGCTTGCGTTTGACCGATAAAGTATGAACTATTAAGAAACGTTCCATGCGCTATTTTGGGCGACAGGGTAAAAATCGTGGCACCGAGCCATTCGCCCGCTTTCAGGAGGGGCTCGTCGTTCTGTTTGACTTTGACAGCTTCGATGAAATAACCGGCCTCGCACCGGCCTTGAGAAGTTAGGTATCATTCCGACCTCTTCGCAGCCAAACTGCACATCCTGGTGGAGGGCTAAGGTGTCATCACAGCCCCAAGCACTGTGTGTACCTCGATGCACACAGCAATTTAGCCAGGCACGTCTGTGGGTGGGAAGGGGTTGAAGGGCGATCCCGATATTGGGGCTGGGTCACAAGCGGGGCAGTGGAAGGCCGGCAGGGCCGAGTTGGCCGAGCTGGCGCCGCGGATCTGGATCAAATTGCCGGCATATTAGTGCGCTGACTAAGATGGAGTCGGTCGATATTTGAGTGCTCTCCCGGAACTTGGATATCCCTCACTTTACCTCGCACCTCAAGCTCGACTACCCAAAATGACTCTCTCCACGCTCCCTTTTGATCTCCTCCACGAACTCGCGGGATTCCTCGAGTTCAAGACCGACGTCGTCCGGCTCGCACTGTCGGTCAGTCTCACATCCATTTGTACATGCCATTCCCACTGATATCCCCCTGTAGAGCAAGCACCTTTTCTCTGGGCTCTGCCCTGCAATATACTCCGACGTTAAACTCCTCAACATCGAACAATGTCTTGCTACCTTGACGATGCTCAACAACCGTCCTGACATCGCCCGCCATGTACAGAAGCTTCTTGTCCGGTTTTCCACAACTCCCGGGGAAAACGCGATTGGCTACATCGTAGCCTCTCTCGTCCAACGCCTTGCACATACCCTCGATGCACTCCACACCTTTACGTGGGATGCCGACCAAGTCCCCCAACGTGACGATCTGTGGTTTGTATTACGAGCATCGTAAGCCGTGCTTAGTCGTCCATGTAACAACAATTTCATCCTATCAATCAGCTGTCCGCGGCTTAAGACCATTGGCATCTCGTATGGAGCGGAACTTCCAGAGACTCACAGCCATGTTTGTTCCATGGAGCTGTGTGCAACGTTCCGACACTTACTATGGGCTTAGGTTTTCCAATTCAAGAGTCTCCGCGGTTTCACTCTCAACGTGAAGCGAGGCTTCTACGAGCGGTTCGCGGATGCCGATCTCCAAGGTGACAGACATCCATAATCATGGACCGTGCACGTGTCTCATCGCACACAGAGTTCCCTGCAGAGTCTCGCTTATGGGACATGCTCATTCGCCGATCCCCGGACTTGGAGGAATTGCACATCAACGGAGCGCCGTTCATTTCTACACAGATCGTCCATCCCTTGTGTTACGCACACTGGCCCAAGCTGCACACCCTTTCGTTGGGTGACATCTTACTTGACTGGAATCCTCGCCCCGGTGTCAAGCCCCCATTCGTCGCATTTCTTGAAGCACACCCACAATTACGATCCCTTCGGATATCGCGTGCGGCACTCAATCCCGCACACCTAACTTTACTCGAGCCGGGCTCACTTCCAGAGCTCACTCGCTTTAGCGGTGCCATTGAACATTTGCAAGCACTGGCACCCATCCATCACCAAATCACCAGTGTTGGACTCGATGAACCGTTGGTCATCCGTGACCTCGCTCCCTCGCTACTGGCTAGCGTGCTCAGGGGTCTTAAATCCTTGAGCGAATTGCGCGTCTGCTTTGTCTTTCAGTCTGCCTACGAAGGCGGGAGCTTGGTTCGCTCCATTGCACACGCCTGCCCTGGTCTCACCAAACTCGAGGTTGTATGTACCCGCAAGTCTTCACTCACGGTCGTACGTCGATGTCAACATTTTGTATCTTGCGCTTCTCACCAATTTTTCCCAGGATACACTCGCCAAAGCAGTCCGGTCCCTTCCACGTTTGCAACATCTTCGTGTGACTCTTGTTCGCTCTCAGCACGAAGATCCCCTGACTGTGTGCGCTGCTACAATCGCACATACGCTCCCGCGATTGCACGCTTTCTCGATAACATTTATTCCGCCCGACAT
>JBBPMT010000720.1:0-12164 GCA_038090455.1 Garcileccinum viscosum | reverse complement strand
GATATGCTCCAAGAGTCGTCCAACTGCTTGTCCGCCCTCGCCATAGATGACAGGGATGGTAACATTGAAAATGCCAAATAGGCAGTATGCAATATCTTCTTCTCGCGTCGTCTGCCGTGTCGAAGCCAGATAAAGCTTCTCCCGCACCATCGTCAGCCCTGGCTGAAGCGTAGCAAGGGCCTGAGTAGCGAATCGCGTTGCCTGTTCCATCTCCTCAAGGATAATCGGAGATTCCTTGTGATTGAACATATCGAGATCGAGGTATGGCTTCCAATCTTCCGTATAAAATTGTACGACCTTGGAGGCGACATATTCCTGGTATGTCCAACCGCGTGTGTTCCAGATGCTCTTCCACAAGGACCCCTTTCTTTGCGGCTTAGATTTAACACCGAGGAGATGGACAATCGTGAGTGCTGCACGACAATACCACCGAAACATGGCAACAACCGATTCTTGTTGTATTCCCTTGTCACTCTGATTAACGCAGCACGTGTCACTCCAGGCCCATTTGAAGCGACGAGACTGCACAAGCTTGCAGAAATTGACAAGCTTGTCGTTCGAGGGCGATGCAGGTAGCTCGTGGATTAGGGTGGTTTCGAGAAGTTGGAAGGATGGTTCAGGTGGTTGCCACCTGTGCGAGAACATTACATACTCATAAAATTTCGCTACCTCCCTTTTGATGCGTGCTCTGTCGAGCCGGTCACTGGTAATCATGGAAGACCGCAACTCGTTGAACATAGGATGCTCCTCGAAAGCTGCCGCTTGCATTGTCTTATCATAAAGACGACCGGTGGGAATGTGAATGAGGACACGAGGAATGTCACCGATTGTCTGTTCGACAATCTTGCGAATGAGTGGCGTCGTGTCAAGATAACACCTCTGCATGTCTATTAGCAGGATCAGCCCATGTCATCTAGACAATGCGACTACAACGAGCTCACCACGTATTTGTGGGTCAGGTGAATTCTCCATACTCGACAGCATCATCTCGAACGCTTCGAACGCCTCCTTGTAACGACCCATGCTGTACAATATCGCATGTTTCCGTTTGTGCCCTTTATAGTCCAGGGGGTCGTGCTCGGTAACCTGATCGTGTCGTCAGCGCTGTCAACTTGGCGCAATACATGCCACACATACCTTGGTAACATTGACGAATTCTTCCTCCAACAAGCCAACTCGCGCCTTGCAACATTTAACTATGATGTGACTGGGGTTTTCTGGGTCAAGCGAGAGCGCTCTCGAGTAGAATTCGATGGCCGCATCGTGGTTCTTCGAATCCATTGATGCATCACCCCCTCCTTCCAGCCTCTCGACGCAACGTCTTCGAAAACCTAACATATTCTCAGCCAAGTCTCAGCGTTGTTACGGCAGCTACTCACCCTGTTCCCATTGCGATGGTTGATCTGATAGTTCCTCCTTCATCTTCCGGAAACAGTCGATAGCCTCCGTAACTCGATCCTCAGCTTCGAGAACCTCACAGATCTCCTGGTATACACGACACTTTGCCAACTTGAACTGAATGAAATGAGTCCTCACTGTATTTTAAACTATAAAGACCACACCTTTTCTACGGCACCCAATGCTTCAGTCGTTGGGTAACGAATTAACGCCATTCTCGTCCATTCCGCCAGCACTTCTTTTGGAGGTGAGGGAGTGAGTAATAGCATAGTGGAGTAGGCTAAAAATGCTTCGTCGTGTTTCTCTGCACTCGATGCCTCGTTTCCCATTGCATGAAGCCTTGACAGGCATCTGTCCGTGAATTCTGATACCGGGGATTAAATGTGTAAATAGGTATACTTTATTACTGGTATGCTAGAAAGACTTACCTTGTAACCAGTCAACGATCGATTTGTCGTGCCTCATATCATCGGTTATCGTGTCCGCAACCTGAAGAAGAGACTGCGTAGCATCATATATACGACCGTGGGCATATAGCCTTTCACATTCATGCTTCTTGACATCTGCAAAATACGCGTTTTTGGACACAGTAAGCTGTTCCCGTAATTCTCGGATGGTTCGCTCGTGGTCAGCTGTTTTTTTCGTGATAGTTGCAAGAAACGTGTCAGAGAGTCGGGAGTCGGGATGTCGACAAACGCACCTGAGCTGGCTTGCTGTGCATCAAGGTCCGCGCGTAGTGACCCAATTTTTTGTTGAGAAGTGGCAAGCGCTAAACGGAGTTCCTGTACTGATTTGTCGGGAGGGGCAATATTATGATCTAAATAAACGGGACTCTCAGCAGCGACCAAACTCACATGAACTTTCATCTTGAGTGCGCAGAGACAGGAGAATATCTTTCTCCTCGTTGGCTGTAGTAAGCTGGTTTTGGAGTTCTCGAAGAGCTTTCTCTAGATTTGTGATATCTTTCTCTGGTGGAATAAACATCATCATACTAGAATCATACATTTTGCAAGCGTACTTTGACGATCATTCTGCGCACGCAGTGACTGGAACACGTCGAAAACGTTCTGAACTGTGAGTGTCGTGCCCGCAGATATCACAATGTTGCAGCTGGGTGAAACGGCCATAGTCCAGATGGGATCAGGGTGTTGGATGACGGTCCCGATTTGTTGATACGTCGTGGTGTCCCAGAATGAGACAGATGGCCCAGCGGATGCTGCAATGACCTTGTTGTTGCATGTCAGTGCGATACCCTCCGGAGCGCAGTTACTGTGAATGTGCCACTTCGAGAGCGTCTTCTTGGTGGATATGTCGAGACAGTGAATGTCGCTGTCGCAAGACAAGGCAAATAGCCGTTGAGTGTTGCTTGCCCACGCGAGTGATCTATTCGAGAGCGAATCAACTCGGATATGAAAGTCTGCGAAGGTGCGGCCATTGCGAGCGTCGTAGATCCGAACGGACGGACGGCTCCGCGTGGCAGTTGCGAAAAATTTGCCATCTGGAGAGAACTTCACCGAGGCCAACCATTCGTCGTGTTTGAAAGGACCAAGCAGTCGCTGTCCTGCGGGAAGCGACCAGATACAGACCGTCATGTCATCCGATCCTGACGCAATTTGCATCCCATCCGGTGAGATGTCGACCGCACGCACATAACCATTATGTGCGTGGAACTCGGTCACCTTTTGGTGGTTCCTCGCGTTCCACACTGCCACTTGACCGCTCATCCCGCTCACAACCCACTTGCCGTCCTTCGAGACCGCCAGATGGCAAATAACACTTCCGGTATTCATCGGCTTTCCTATCTCCCTGCCATCCTCCACCCGCCATCGTTGAATCTTCCCTTCTACACCACCGCTCACGAAGTGCTCCCCGTCGGCAAGAAACACAACAGAATAAATGTTACTCTGACCAACAATTCTGATTGGATCCGCCTCAGTAGAAATCGAGTTTTCTTCGCTCAATCCCCATGCTTGAGTATCCATCAATACCTCTCTTTCTCCAGTCGTTGATGCCGCCGCCTGCTGACCGCTGTCAAAGAGAGATGGGTTATCTATCCTAGTACTTGGTTCTGTCTCTCGTTAGCGGTGTACATCGATGCCCTTATTCACGTGCTGCTCACCGTTTCTGCTTGGAAATTATTGTGCTTGGTTGCAGCACGATTCGGAAGAAGTCCTTTGCTATTTATTTCAACGTGCGCACTACGATTGCCCCCAGGCAATACCTGCCCTAATACGCCGTCATATAGTTACTTCCCACCCTTATTACGCTTTATTTAAATAAACTGCCTGCCTGCCCCACGTGTTCTACCACCTGCTTTTGAGGAAACAACCAGGATGACACGCCCATCAAGGGTGTTCCCTTTTCATTTAACCCTTTAACAATATTAAGGAATACATCGCCCGACCAGTCTCGAAACATGCTCATCGTGCCGGCCCAACCTTGCACCCCTTCTCCCTTCAATGCTGTCGCTTCGCTATTTAGGAGCAGAACAGTGTAAGGCCTGCTCGGGGATTGATGTTTAGAAAACGAGCATGTGCGTGGCGTCATCGTCATGCTACTATATCGGGCGTCCATCGTCTGATGTGTGAACGCGAATTGATGGGAGCCACAGGGACCATATAATCATGATACCAAACTTTAATATGTGAAAATTCATTCCTCATTCATCTTTGCAGAAAAGTGCGACAAAACCTGGAAACCCCAAAGGAAGAAGTCGTGACTCATGCATACCCCATGCAGATAGTTAGCCTAGCACATTCAAGCACGATTACATCTTCATCGTCTCGGATAATATTCGATCATACCTAAGCCAAGGCTGCCAAGCTAACCAGATAGGTAGTCATACGTGGAGCTGTTGACGATACGACTCTTGCGGTCTGAGACACTTGATAAGGCAGGCGCCGGTGGAGTGGGGCATGAGGTGGAGGCGAGGCAATGGGGTGGACAATGCCCGCGAGGCGCTGTATACAACCAGTCCTTGTCGTGGTCACTCTGCCAGAGCAGGTACTTGATGAGAGTAGTAGTGATGGAGAAGGGACAGCGAAATAACGAGAGCAAGATCATCCTAGAACTCGTTGATCTGTATGTGGGTCAAACTTGCCCCATGAGAACTAGGACGTCATAACCACAACAGTGATAAGACATGTGGGTGATACGTACAGATGAAGCAAGCGCGCGGGGCACGAGGTATGGGTGAGCATACATTAGGGCACACTGGGGGGTAAAGTTGCATGAGACGCTTCCTTTTCACCGCGTTGACACTGTGCCCAGTATGTTTTCCAAGACGCGCCCAGGACGGAGGACCGGTGAGTATCATGTTGGCGAGATCATCGGCATGAGGAACTACTAACGAGAAGGAGAAGGCTCTCAGCACAGGCGGAATTGTCCAGAGCCTTACAATCGTCCAAATGTGACGTTGGCAACCGAAACCGATAAGAACAAGACCATTGGAAGCGAGGCAATGACAGTGACCTCGGCGTCGAGCGAACGTAACTCTACCTCCAATGTCGTTGAGAAGAGGGATGCAGGCCTGATCGAAATCAAGACTCGGGACGACACATATTCAGTGGCATTTCTTGCTGACAACAAGCATGTCGTGAGTGCGGGAAGGGAGGGGAAGATTCGACGATGGCAAGTAGAAGATGGAAAGGAAGTCGAAACTATACCGATGGACGCTGGAAGTCCTATTTTGGATGTCGCAGTCTCACAAGATGGGAAATGGATCGTGAATGGGACGAAGAGCGGTCGAGTGACTATGTGGAATACGACGACGCAAGAAAGGGTGGCAGAGTTACAAGCACACGACAAAGAAGTGAATGCGGTGGACATCTCTCCCACGGCAACAACAATTGCGACCGGATCAGATGACGGGACGCTCTCTGTCTGGTCCGTTCCAACAGGTGAACGACTGCTTGGCCCTTTGAAACACAGCAGCGAGGTGGTCGCAGTCAAGTTCTCGCCCGACGGACAGCTGATAGCCACTGCGGCGTGGTATCGCGACTCTGTCCGGATCTTCGGCACTCGTGACGGATGTCTCTTTGCTGAGTTTCCCATCCAAGTTTGCTCGCCTTTCAACCAATCCTTGGCTTGGGCCAGTGACGGTTGCAGACTCTTTGCTTTATCTCGCGACGGCGACGTCCACTGTCTCGACACTTATGCAAGGACCACATTCTCCCAGTCGAAATGGCGCATCCACAGCGACCACGATCCTGACTCCATCACGTTGGCATGCAACGACACGATCATCGCAGCCTCCGCTAGCTCGTCCTTCTCGCTTTGGGACACTACAACACACCGGCAAATTGGACCCATCGTAAACCACTCCGCATCCATCCGTTCGCTGGCTATCTCTGCAAACTGTGACATTGTGACCGGTGGTGACAAGGCAATCACCCTCCGGAGTCTTTGTGATATTGTTCCTCGACCTTACCGTGACCACGTGAGTGGATCTACACTCAAAACTTGTTCTATCGTGGTCCAATACATCACCCCGATAGATGCTGCGTGAACGCGAGATCTGGCGTTTGAGCGCTGAAAAAGCAGAACTTGAAGATATGGTCGAGTCGCTACGCGTCCAGGATGCGGATAAAGGTGCGTTTTAATCATCATCTGAATGATATTGACCTGAGTGTACCATGTTCATTTCCACTAGAGGCCACGATAACCAGTCTCAAGAACACGGTTGAAGAACTCCTTGGCAAGCTTGCTACATCAACTATAGAAAAGGAGAACTTGAATGAAACTATCAACTCCCATTGCGCCCATGTTGATAGCTCAAGTACGTTTCAGAAATCCTGATTCATACTTTCCTGACCGCCACATCTACTAGAATGCAAAATCCTAGACCTCGAACGAATTAACAAGGAATTGACTGACCAGCTTTCTGGTGTGTCCATTTTCACCCCGGCTCCAACATGTCCAGTGACTATTGCATTGAATATAGCAAATGTCGAGAAGAGGGTCCAGGAACTCCACGACCAACTTGCTGCGTCTCAATGCGCGCTCCACGTCCATGAGAAAAAGCACGAGTGTGAAACTCTGTTTGCCCATGGTCACGTATACGATGCTGCACAGTCTCTTCTTGACATAGCAAATACCGTGAACGAGAAGTTGAAAGACAACAGGTTACTCATTGAATGGCTCACTGGTAAGTTTCCACTCCACACTGTGCACACGTCTCTCAATATCAGTCAGAATTTACGGACCGGTGTGTATTGAGGTTTCGAACGATTGGAGATGAAGCATCGACTGCAGGGAAGCATGATGAAGAATTGGCAGCTTACTCTATAGTATTGTTACTCAGCCCCTCGCCTCCAAATGCCTTACTCGTGCGGTGGGCGAGGGTGGCGCTGAGCCGTTGCCCCGTTAACGAGGCTTTGGGCTGTGCAAACAAGGTATGATTCCCTGCCCGGCACCATAAAGTGACTCAGCCGACCTTATTTTACAAGTTCAAGCTTCCAAGGCTTTATGTTTACCGGGCGATCTGCGATTTTCTCGAGGGAGCTGATCGTGTTGTGGAAGCGGTGGAATGCTATCGAAGGATACAGAACGAGCTTCCAGAGGAAATGAGAACCCATGATGGTCTGGTACCATGGGAACTCGGTTAGTGCTTCCATCCAAGACACACCGAAAGTGATACGAGACTTTCCCAGATATCCGACGACGTCTCATCGAAAAACTCACAAAGTCGGGTGACACAGCGATGGTCTCCGGGAATCATGACACAGCCATTGGATGCTACTCGAGTGCACTTTCACTCGACCCGACAAACATTACCATACCATCGCTTGACACGACAAGCGTCAATCTCAGCGACATCATTGTCAAATGTTGCAAGGCGCAAGCAGGTTTTCTCGAGGACGAGCTCACCAATGTTAATATGGTATGGATGATCTCGTGCTTCACGTTCTGGCAAGCTGACATCGGTGACGCTATGATCAGACTATTGAACATGACCCATCGTGCTACAAAGGATACAAAAGGAAACATGCTATCCTCCATAGAATGGGGCGTTATAAAGAAGCGTTCAGCGCATTCGAAACTATGATCTCAAAGATGGAGCGCTCACTAGACCCACAAGTTCGCGGTGAGAATGTTTTACCCGTGTTACATATAAACTTGTCTTGATCTCGTCTTGGCGTTAGAGCTCCGAGGTCAATACCTAGACACAACTCTACTCATTCGATGGATCATCGGGCAGACCATCCGCGACATACCCCACGTGCTCATCGATACCACCACCGGCCGTCTCCGAGATAAAGCATCGCAGGAGGCGGCTTTCGAGGAACTCCCAATATACAACGAGCTACGGTCCTCTATGATCACTCGGGGTCGGCTTGACCGCGCAAGGATTCAAAGAGAAGTGGAGAAATTCTACAAATATGTGATGTTCTCGCACAAGTGGCAGACATCCGAACCAACATTCCAGATGGTCGAGAATGCTTCGATCTATGGACTGCCTGAATCCCCAACAAACAACAAACTTATCACCTTCTGTCTTCTCGTACGCTCTCGCCATTTTCGATGGGCGTGGAGCGACACGTGTTGTGTTAACCACACCGACAAGGGTGTCCAACAAGAATCAGTGGTGGCAATGTTTCGATGGTATTGTCGCGCGGCACTGACCATTGTCCATCTTCTGGGTGTTTTTTCGGAGTCACAGAAATT
This sequence comes from Garcileccinum viscosum, assembly GCA_038090455.1. Taxonomy (NCBI): domain Eukaryota; kingdom Fungi; phylum Basidiomycota; class Agaricomycetes; order Boletales; family Boletaceae; genus Garcileccinum; species Garcileccinum viscosum. Next base: position 4,100 of record JBBPMT010000720.1, on the reverse strand, counting down.
TGGCTGCTTGTGGCGGAGCCTTTGGAACACTCGCGGGTGGACATTTCAGGAGTATGTTGCTTCAAGAGTTGTGCAATTCTACACAGAGGACTGGAAGCCTTATCTCGGTCTGGAGGACTTTAACCACAAGGAGTCCCCTATCATTCGCTCGGAGATGGAACAGGCCACAAGGTTTGCCACAGAACAACTTGCCACGCTGCAACCAGGCTTGGACAGGGTCCGTGAAAAGCTGTACTTGGCATCGAAACGCCAAACGACACGGGAGGAAGATATCGCGTACTCGTTGTTCGGTATCTTCAACGTCGCTATTCCTGTCATATATGGAGAGGGTAATCATGCGGTCGGTCGATTGTTGGAGCACATCCTTACGCGTTCAGACAATGCCACCATTCTCTCCTGGACCGGGGCCTCTGGAAATCACCATAGCTACCTTCCTTTTGACCTCTCCGTCTACGACGAGATTCAGCCACCGCATGTTCCGCAGCCGATTGAAAGTGCAGAGATGGATCGGATGATCACGGATTTGCAGTCATCCTTTTCCGACTGTCCACTCGCCGTTAAGTTGTACGAGCGGCTGCATGATCTTCCCCCGCTGTCGATCGTCGCTGGTCGACTGAGACTCCCTTGCCTTGTTTTCCGCCTCACCCGTGTCGTCCGTCTCCCAAGACATGAATCCGATTCACCTCTGCACGTTTATTCTGTCATGGCTTCCATCCTCGGTGACGTGCGGATTGAGACCAAAGACAACTCGTTGGAGATACAGCGTCTGATTCTCGTTCATCCGTGGATCAGCCCCCTACTTGACGAGGATTTTGTGGGCGACCTTCCTCAGTTCGATCTGGATATCCGTGCGCTCAGGCTCATGGTTCGGCTTAGGCAGCCATTTGGTGCGCTGTTGCTTAGTTCGCAGGGGCGGGTACAGTACAAGCGTGTCGCGACAGACAGTTTCGTCAAGGTTCAGATCCCGGAAGCTACGCCATTGAAGCAGCTGATGGAGAGCGTACGTACTCTTGATGTACAGTAGTAATCTCGCATTGTTGGATTTCAGCACTGGCCGACGTAGTACTTAGTTCAAGCATCCCTTCCGTATCATGTGTCAACTTTGGAGCGATGATTGTTTTGTCTTGGGTACAGGATGTGCAAGAATAGTTCATGCCTTGTTGCACCAGCGTTTGTGGTAGCAACTCAGTATCATTACGTAATGCCTCCGACTCTTTCGAATCCCCTAACCAGATACCGCTACCCTCGTAGCGCGCGAGACAAAAAAGGAATAGAAAGAAAGCCAGTATGCTGCTCTGGTCGTACCAGATAGCGCCTGGACCTAGTTTCAGGGATGGGCCGCAGCCTCGACAAACATTTACAGTGATAGAACTGTTCAAAGAAGCAAGTCACCAAATAGTAGAATTATATTTCTTTTTGGGCAGGCTGCACCGTGAACATTGTGGTAATATTACCACATCATGTGGTTGTCACTGGTCGGATGTAGCCGATGGATCGATGGGCGCCCAGGGCACCCTGGAACTTATTCCCAGGTGGCGCACCGATGGTATAAAAAAGAGTCGTTCTCCTCTTTCGCAGTGCCGAAACCCGCCCAAGAATGTCATCTAACATGCAACGGCAATGGAGTGGAGGTAAGTTGTACATACGCAAGACCACCAAACCAGGACGCTCACAAAATATGCACATCGCGATAAGGGTCGAGTCAGCCAACCCCCGCCCGGCGTACTAACAGTGAGTGGTGCACAAGCAATGCCGCTGTGATTGGCAAAGCCTGGAGGTATTGACGTGAACATGTATAGACAGGCCAAATCAATTTCAATCGTTCCCTGGCCAAAGCCACGGTCAGTAGTACAGCGCCAAGGCCACGACAGAGAGCATTGACAGGAAGGTGTACAGACGCCGGGCCGAGTCATGAATACACCGGGTACGGGGATCACAGTGAGTATGCCAGTACTAGGCAAGGCCACCAGAGTATGGCGTTGACAAAAATATCCATGTTAGGTAACACGAGTGACAGGGTCCCCTTCCAAGATACAAGTGAGTGATGCATACGCCCTGCAGGTATCAACGGAGGGTGTTGACAATAAAGTGGTAGGATCGCCGAATCCATCTAACCTGTACGGGAGTTCCAGTTAGTACAAATATCAGACCATTGAAGCAGAACATTGACGAGACATGCACGACAGGGACGAATGAACCAGCCCCTTCCCAGAGTAACGGTAAGTGGTATGCAGGCAAGACCATCGACAGAGGGTACTAACAACAATGTATACAGGACCGCAGAATCCATCCTGGAATCACAGTGAGTATCACGCAGTCAAGAAAATCAAAATCATAGTACGGCATTGACAAGAATACGCACAAAAGGGACGAGTGAACCGGGTCCTATCCAAAGTAACCGTGAGTGGTACATGACCATTGATAAAGAGTCTCGACAACAACTTCATCTACAGAAGGGCCGAGTAGATATCCTGGGTTTGGGAGTCATAGTGAGTAGTACCAGCCCAGAACCATCGACGAGAGCCCGATGACAACTCACAGAACATCCCGATCTAGCTGCATCGTACCCACCTCCCTCCGTCCCAAATGACAGTGAGTAGTACGTGCGAAAGATAATCGAAGTAGCGTACTGACAAGAAAATGGACGTAAGGGACGAGTCGACCTACCGCGCTTGGGAGTAATAGTGACTATTACGCGGGAAGGAGCAAAGTAGACCATTCGCTGCAGCATGAACTTGCCAATGTTACCGAAGTATGGGTTGTCCTTCGCTCCACCAAGTTGATGGCGATGACCATATAACTAGGATATTCAGCGGGATCCATTGAACTATACGGGCTACGAAAGAAAACACGCTGTATTGCATAAAATGGGGCGCCATAAGGAGGCATTCAAAGCATTCTATGCAATGATCTCGAGGATCGAACAATCACCCAACCCACAAATCCAGAGTGAGTCCCCATTTTCTACTTACAACTTGAAGGTGTGTTCATTTTATTTCGATGTTAGTGCTTCAAAGTCGATATCTCGACGCTACTTCAACCATTCGAGAAGTGGTCCAGAGAGTTATTCGAGACATCCCCCGCGTGCTCATTGATGTCACTACCGGCCGTCTGTGCGGTAAAACTCTCCAAGCAGCGGCTTTCGAACAAGAGCCAATCTTCGATGAGCTGCGGTCTTCGATGATCACACCTGATCGGCTTGATCGTCAATGGATTCAGAGAGAAGTGAGGACGTTCTACAAATATGTGATGTTTTCGCACAAGTGGCAACCGCATGAGCCGACACTCCAGAGGGTTGGAAATGATTCGATCTATGATCTACCCACATCCCCCACGAACGACAAGCTCGCCCGCTTCGGCAAGCTCGTAAAGTCCTACCGCTTCCGATGGGCATGGAGCGACACGTGCTGTATCGACCGAACTGACAAGGGCATACAGCAAGAAGCCATTTTTTCCATGTTCAGGTGGTACTGTCATGCAGCACTGACCATTGTGCATCTTCTTGGTGTTTCCTCGAGGTCACAGAGAGAAGGCTCTCTATCGAACAGTATCTGGAACACTCGTGGGTGGACCTACCAGGAGTACGTTGCTTCGAAAGATGTCCAATTTTACACAGAAGATTGGAGGCCATATCTTGGTCTCCAGATTTTCAACCACAAGGATTCTCCTTACATCCGCCGCGAGATGGAATGTGCCACAACATTCACCGCTGATCGGCTCGCCACGCTACGGCCAGGCTTGGACATGGTCCGCGAGAAGCTGTACTTGGCTTCGAGGCGTCAGACGACAAAAGAGGAAGATATAGCATACTCGTTATTTGGGATATTCGACGTGGCAATCCCCGTCATGTACGGCGAGGGTAATAAAGCCGTCGGTCGATTGTTGGGAGATATCCTCACACGCTCGGCCGACGCCACTATTATCGCCTGGACTGGGGTATCGGGAAGTCATAACAGCTGCTTACCTGTCAACCTCTCCGTATACAAGGAACCTGCTCCCCCACATTTCCCGAAACCAATCTCAGCTGCTACAATGGATCTGATGGTCATGGAGTTGCAGTCGTCCTTACACGATCTCTCCTCGACTATTAGGTTATACAA
>JBBPMT010000718.1:0-12175 GCA_038090455.1 Garcileccinum viscosum | reverse complement strand
TATTCAAGAGGAGATTCCATTTTGAATGGAGTACTTTAAGCTTAATAAACTCAGAGAATTCATTAAATTAATAGTCATATTTATATTTATGCAATTTTCCAATATAATCCACAAATGCTCAATATAGAGCTACAGGAGATGGCTTGTACTTGAGTATCTACTACAGTTGAAATAGCAGTCTTATACTATTTAGGATTTACTACAAACTCATTTTATTTGTATTGTTATATTACTCAAATATCCTTTTCTTCCATGTAAGGTATGGCCCATTATTTAGTTGAGCTTGCCCTGGGCTGTAAGACATGTAAGTTGTGGTATTCACTAAATTATAATTTTGGACTTTGTGATTTTTCATTTTGTTTTCAGCATTCACACATAACTGGCTACAAATATACCCTCTTCATGTTCACTTGATGTGATCTAGTCTACAAAAGATAGTTCACAGGACTTAGTGAGAATTTTTTGTTTTCTGGCATTCTTGTTCTTGCATGACCCACAACAAATGCACTTCCCTTCACTCAGCATGATCTAGTCTAAAAAAGGTATTCCATATGCATTAGCCAATGCAAGCAATGGCTAATATTCATAACATGCAGCCACTTTTTGCTTTGTTGGCTCATGTTTTAGATATTCAAGTCAAATATTCAAGAGGAGGTTTAGCTTTGGCCTAGAATGGAGCACTGGCAAGGTCTAAATAAATCCAGGTGATTCATTAGACCAACATCCATATTCACTCTTATGCAAATTTCCAAGATAACCCACAAATGCTTATTATATAGGGCTGCAGGGGATGGTTTTGTACTTGAGTCTTTACTTCAGTAGTATTGAAGTAGTAAGCAGCCCTACATTATTTAGGATTATTGTGAACTCAATTTATTTGTTATTGTGTTGCTCGAGTATCCTATTCCCCCATGTAAGGTGCAGCCTACTGTTTGGTCGAGTTTGCCCTGGGCCGTGAGAGGCATGAGTTTTGGTGTCCACTAAATCATGTTTTGGACTTAGTGAAATTTTTGTTTTCTGGCATTCTCATTCCCACATGACCCACAATGGACGCACCCCTCACTCAGCACGATCTAGTCTAAAAAAGGTATCCCACGTGCGTTTGCCGATGCAAGCGACGGCTAATGTTCGTAACGCGCAGCCACCTTTTTCTTTGTCGGCTCATGTTTTAGACATTTAGACATGTTTTAGATCTGTGCTGTAGTCGTGACTGATATTTTCCACGCTAGTTCGATCGACTCAAGATATCTTCTTCGACCACCGACGTCGTTGCCATGGGAGTGAGCATGTTGCATTATTCGTGCCACTCGTTGAAAGGGATAACTCCCGCCACCTTGCAGTCAGGGCATTGACCACCGTGACCCACCACGGGAGCAGCGACATACGCAAGGAACTTACCCTTCACGCACCCACTATCATAAAGGTCCTCGAAGACTATCCAGACGACCTGCACCCCGCAGAACTCGCCATCTGCACCCTCGCACACGCTATCACGACCTCCATCGACGACCCACAACGACCTGCTGCCAAATATGTCAACGCGCTTCGAGTCCCAACGCTCCTGCCGCTGGTCCTTGGCTTCGTCACCAAACCCGGCGTCAGCCTCACACTCTTGCACCACGCTCTCGAGTTTTGCGGCCATCTCACCCAGCATTGCACCGAAGAATGCTTGGCGTATCCCGCAGTGATCGACTTTTTGATCGCTGCCATCCGCAGTCCGGACCTCCACTCACGTTTCTATGCCCTGGGGGCAGTCATACGCTTACACAGGTCCCATCCGGAACAAGAAATCCTCTATAACGATCCCAGTGCGCTTCTCAACTCCGTGCAGCGTGGCCTACCTGCACACCTCGCCCAGCTCATCGCCGACTATGGCCCTTCACGTTGCGAATCTACCCAGACCCTTCGCTCGATGATGGAATACCAGAAAGCAATGTTAGACTGCATCAACGATCATGACATTTACAAACTTGCCCTCACGCTCGCTGACATCATCCCCCGCAATGAATTCTCCATCAACGAGGGTGGCTTCCAAGCCTTCAATCACGTCACCGGCAAGTCTGAATTTGTCAGCGCCAGGCTCCCTTTCACCATGTGGGGCGATGCACTTCCCATTTGTGCAAAGGAGATCAGGCAGCGGCGCATATCCGGCGAAGAAGACCTCACAGACATGCTTGACCTCAAGTTTCTCGTCATGCGCGCCCGCACTTCCGAGGCGATCTCCTTTGCCAAAAGGTCTATCCAGCGCAACCCCAACTTCCCATACTTTTACTACATCCTGTCGCTCTGCCCCGACGGGGAGGAGGCACTCCGGTACGCTAAGAAGGGTATCAAGATCAAGAACGCTACGACATTCGTACACTATACGCTGCTTTCGCGGGTGGTCGAGATAGCGAGCAACCTAGCCATCTGCCGCATCCAGGAGTCGACGATCGGGGACCGGAAGTGGGATGAAGGACGAGCGTATCTAAGTAGCGTGTTGGACGATGCGCGGACTTATCTTGCACGCGCACCGCCAGACACGCGACAAAGGAAGAACGTATTGTACTGGTACATTGCACTTTTGCTCGCCGACAGGGGACCCAAACTGTCTATCGATCTGAAGGAGATGGACGTAAGTCGTCCGAGATTCTTGTTGAATATGCTTACTTATACGCACACCCTCACAGACTTATCTTGACCAACTCAAGACGGCCGACGAGTTTTACAATGTGTTCGGCGTCCAACCGCCCGTGACCCAGCTCCGTCTGGCGCAAGTGACCATATTCGCGCGATACCGCGCTGCGTACGAACGCTGGGGCCCAATCGTGCAGCGACTGGACAGCACACAGATCAACCATGAGCACGTCGTGCGGCGGGACAATCCCGAGGACCAGCTCGCGGCGTGGCTGCACGACTTTAGGCACCGGAATGGGGACGACATCGATGACGATCTGCCCGAGAAGTCGTCTCATCCCAAGTGGTCGACGAACCCTGCAGAGTTGCACAAGTGTTCGTGGTGTGGGAATCCGAGTGCTGTCTTGCGCAGGTGCGGTGGGTGTGAGAAGGCAAGGTGCATTGATTGTTCTTTCTTTTTTTCACAGGGTTGGTGACGATGCAATGTTTAGGTATTGTGATACGAGTTGCCAGAAATCTGCGTGGTCCGAACACAAGGCCAAGTGCACTGGTCGCACGGCCTCAGGTTCGTCCGCATGAAGCCAAAACCATATAGAGTGGAGCTGGACAGCTAGATCTGTCCGTCCTCATGCCCTTTCTTGATCATACTGACCTGATTATACTCGTCTGTGTTCTATGTCAATGAACTATTGTCCAAGTTGATGTATACGCTACGCTCTTGTTAGTGTACAACACGTACGACGATATTTGTCTTTCTTGCCTGTATTTTTTTTCTCTCTCCTGTATCTACTCCCTCCAGTGTTTACTCGATTTACTCGCTTCGAAAGCGTCCTCTTTCCTGTCTTGCACCCTCTGCAAAATCCACTTTTCGAGGTAGCCACCGCCTGTTCTGTTGGCATCCAGCTTGTCGTTGACATCGCCTGCTTGAGAGGATACGTATGCGCGCCAGTCCATTACCGACTTGTCCGGCGTTGTGATGTTCTTACTGTGTTGTGATTTGGACGGGAGAGATGGGAGTGCGGGACATGGTTTGCAGGGGCCAGGTCGTTTGGCACTTGGTGTGGCTGATGTTGCTATTGATGTCGTTGTCGCTGGCAGAGGTGATGTTGCAGAAGTCGAATCGACAACGGGAACTGCTGATAATGCTGCTGGAGGTATAAGGTAATCGGCCTGGCCCCTATGCCCGCTCATACTTTCATCAGCCCGAGGCATGATGACCGAATTCGATGCTTCTCTCGAGCTAGGAGAAGACATGAGTGGTGCGTGTGCGGAGCTCATCCTGGGATTCGGTTACCATGGTGTTGGCGTCCATCTTCACCACATTCTTGCCTCTTCGGAGTCTATGGCCACCTCTAACATCAGTAGTGAACAATGAGGGCATTTACGGCAGCGCCGGTGCGTTGGGAACAAAAGGAGCGTGGGTGAAAGAAACAGTCGTGAACGCAAGCCGACAGAGCAAGTGAAAGAGGGAGTAGTGGGAAAGTGGGAAGAAACTCCTAAGAACAGCGGGATGGGAAAGAAATACGCGTTGGCGACGTTATTTCCCTGCAAACAAAAACGTCTTTTCGATCCGGATTCCTTCAACTTTCGCCAGCGGTGGTCCACTCCCATCCCCATCCCCGTCGCCGCTTGCAGACGGCGGACTGTACATGGATACTTGAAAGCTGGTCCAGCGCTAAGTTGTCGTCCGCTCGTTGGCCCTGTGTGCGCACACAAATACTGTCTGCGGGTGGGACATAGTCGAAGTCGTCATCGGAATCGGAATCAGATTGAGTGGTGGGCGTCTGTGCCCGAGCATTGTTTGGCGTTGCTGAATTTGGAGGCTCTTGCCTAACACGCTGAGGCGGGATTGGTTGCATGGACAAGATCGCATGCACACAGAACACGACGATTGGTCAACGATGCCCGCGATCAGGCATAGCGTGACGCTCTGCACGCCAAAGCTTAAACCCATGCGGAGCAATTCCTTCTAGATCCAACGCAAAAAATGCCCCTGTCTCGCTGGCTAGACTGGTGATTGGTCCATCCAAAAGAGCCAACGCTGAGGCGAAGCAAGCCGTCGCTTGCCGATGCAGTCGACAGGTTTCTATCATATCATGTGTACCACTCAATGTATTTACCATGCTGGACTCTAATTCGAGTGCTCGATTTATTATGGATTGCATAAGAGAGTGACGGTCGGTGATGCAAATGTATCTCCGTTTTTGGACATCGGTGGCTTTGATTCGGATTACCACGTACTGTTGACCGCAACCCGCATCAAAATGGATGTGTCCAACTTGCTTGCCTCCCAAGCAGCCAAAATGTAAGTAAAACATAACATAAAAGGGCTCAGGTTCACCGACACCGCCTTTCAGCCAATCCATCACCGTTGACAAAGACACACCACTCGTCATCGATGCCGGTTTCCTTACTGTGACAGACCCGAACGCCATCGACGAAGAAAGCTACGCGTATGTCACTCCATCTTTATTTAAAATACTCTTCCATTTCCTACACACATGGATTTTCAGTGCCGACCTCGAAGACTACCTCCGATCCACCGCCCACGATGGGATCCAAGCACTTGTAGCCGCACTCTATGCACTCCCCATCCAGTCTTCTCCCGACGGCCTTGCAGTTCAGCTTCCTCCACCCACAACCACCCTCCCGCGCACCAAACCCCTCCCGAAACCCAAACCACCCACTAAATGGGAATGCTTCGCCGCAGCCAAGGGCATCCAAAAGACGCGGCGCGAAAAGAAGGTATGGGACGAGGAACGACAGGAGTGGGTCGCCCGCTGGGGACGTGGTGGGAAGAGTAGGGAAGAAGAGGAGCAGTGGATACATGAAGTCAAGGCAGATGCTGGTGCGTGTCGTTTTTTTGTTCCCCTCTTTGAGAGCTGACGCATTGGAAAAGTGATCGACCACGACCCCGCAAGAGAAGCCTGTACTGCCCGCAAGGCACGTGTTGCCAAAAACGAACGGCAACGACTCCAAAACCTCGCCCGGGCGGAGGAGGTGCAAATAGCCCGAGAGGAACACCAACAACGCCAGACGGATATCGATCGCACACTCGCGACGACGCGCATCAGTACGGCAAGTATGGGGAAATTCGACAGGCGGCTCGAGGGGGACAAGAAGATGCGTGGGGTTAAACGCAAGGTCAGTATCTCGGCTTACTTTTATCTCGTGCACGTGCTCATTGAACTTGTAGTTTGACCCTGCCGAAGTGTCTGCAGAGAAGGAAAAGAAAAGCTCTCTCGCATTATTATCAAAATTGGAAGGCGAGACCAAGCGGGCCCGAAGAGACAAGGGTGGTGATGAGGTCCTCAATGTTCGGAAAGCGATAAAAGCAGTGAGCAAAGGGAGGGGCGGCGTTGCGCTTGGCCGAGAAACGGCTCGTAGCTCATCCAAAGGATCGTCCAAAGGGAAACGAGGAAAAAGATAGTGTCGTTCATGTCGATCTCACTAATCCCCAAAACCCCCCAAAATAACTCGTTTTGATTTGGGACACCGAATAAGTTCATCCGGGTCCTATTGCAGCTCGGCTCATACTAAAGATAGAGTTATCCATGTTAGCCTTGCATTGCTCCCTAACCAACTTCATGATGCTATGCATGCCAAAGCTGAAACCCATATGGAGCAATTCCTTCTATTATATTACTGCTTTTGTTGGGGGTAGATTCAATGCAAAAATGCCCTACCTTGCTGGCAGTGACTCCCCATATCCTGACTATATTGATTTTGCTATCCTATGTCTCTCCTGGGTCTCTCAGTTCTACAGTGCCCTCAATGTGAGTATGCTTCTTGATGACCTTGGCTTGGAACAAATTGAAATCTATCTTATCACATCTGGAAAAAAGCATGAACTATGGAGTACTACATAGTACTATGTAGCACATCTAGTCCCATTAGTAACCATAGTCTTCCCCCTTCTACAGTATGTAGTACTACATAGTTACTTGAACTCTCAATTGTCACTTCTGTAGCAATGGTAGCACACCATAGTAATTGGTTATTCATACTACCAAAGACCTGGTAGCATCCTGTAGTAATACAGTAAGCAACAAAACTAATGCAATATTTGCATCATTTTGATTGAGAAGTAAATATCTGGAGAGCCTTTGATGCTAGACCCCCCAACCTAGATACCAATAGAAAGCCCTAATCAAGGGCTTTCTGACGGTATATGGGTCTATTATGTAATTCTTACTATATCAGGAGATATTCTGGAATTAATGAAGGGTACTATCATTGCACTGGAGTTGCAAAATCTGAGCACCCTCTGTAAATATCTCAACATTTGTCATTAGAGTAAGGGGTAAACATGCACATGCTCATAGAGTAGTATATAAAAAGAAATTCTAGAAGAAAAAAAATCCCATAAATCATATACTGATGTTGCCAGAGAGATGCCAGTGTGGAGGGTGAAATGGATGGGGAGTTGCAAAATTTCCCACCTGTAAGAGAGCTAGGTGTCATACTATGACATCATATCAAATCAATCTCTGACAAGCTGGATGTGCATTGCACTGACTCAAAACATGCAAGCAGCTATGTAGTGCAATCAGATGTGAACTATGGGTTTGAAAATGATTGTAATCTACTGATTGTGAGGCTGCATGGTATAGGAATGGTGAGATGTACCAGATGATGATGCATAGTATGCACTTGAGTTGGAATTAGGTTCTGCAAAATGATAAGGTGGAGAGTAGGCATAAAGGATTCTCTAAATTATGAACAGAAAATGGAGTGGATGGTAGGGAAGAACTACTGGTGGTCGCATTAATGAACAATTGTGAAGGGTCTGCCAATGAAACAAGTGGGGCTGGTGGAATATTCTTGACATTGAACAATTCAAAACCAACTTGAATGGATGATTCAAGTTGCATCCTGTACTCTCTTTTCTTGCTCAATACTAAGCTTTTGGGTCCATTTTTTTGAAATACAAACACACAAAGCTGGTCTGGTCATACATGCATGCAAGGGTGAAACTTCATTAGATTGGAACTAACTCTTGTCATGTCAGTAGGGCTGGTCATTATTCCTGAGTTGGCCATGCCCTGCCAAGATGCTGTTTTTGTGGCAGCTTACTCAATTGGGAACTCTGCTACATATGCTCAATAATGTTATGCTTAAAGCAAAGCGAACTTCTATGGCTCCTATGCAATGCTGCAGCAACATAACCACTCTAGAAAATTAACCAGAAGTTGAGAGACATAGTGGAGAATCCACATGATTTTTTTGGGATTTTTTGTTCAAAGCTTGTGTGCTGCCCTGACACTTGAAGTTGGAAAAGCCTGTCTACAAGATACAAATGAGCTGCTGGCCAATGAACACACACTCTTTTGTCAAAAAAAAAAATACAGGGATGTTAATCTATCATATTTTATCCTATATCTACCAATTTGGGATCAGGAGTGCTGTGTTGCATGAGCTAGACACAGTTTTGCAACACTCCATTCTTTTGCAACTCTGGTGCAATGATAGTACTCATTGCATCAGTTTTGTTGCTGACACTGTAAAATGCTAAATCTCTATATTGTGAGGGTTTATTACACAATAAATGGTCATGTGATGCATCATAAGTTCAACATGATACAAGCAAACACAAACACCATTACTTTCTCAACAACCACCATCATAAAATCCCTTTCCATTGAACAAACCCATCATATCATCTCTTTCTTGGAATTGGATCACTCAACTCATCAAATTGCTCATTCTACTGGTTTAAACCAATCTACCATCAGCAGGATACACTCCAAAAATCTTCCCAACCTCCCCAAACACTGTGGTGGTCATCCTTCCATTATTTCTCCTATTGATATGCACCATGCCATTCATCTAATTGAAACTGAAAAGGCTAAAAATGTAGTCCAGATCACCAAAACACTTTAGGATGTGAAGAACCATTCCATCTCCCCCCAAACTATTTGCTGTCACTTGAAGAAAGCTGGTATGAAAGCTGTGGTGAAGCAGAAATGCCCTCTTCTTCACCAGCATCACAGGAGGGCAAGATTGGACTTTGCTTTAAGCCACCAGGATTGGACTGTTGAGGATTGGAAGTGTGTTATATGGTTGGATGAGACCAAAATTAATTGCATTGGATCAGATGGAAGGAAGTGGGCTTGAAAAAGGGCAGGAGAGGGCCTCAGTGATAGGATTGTATAGTGAACATTTAAGTTTGGGGGAGGATTAGTGATGCTATGGGGCTGTATGACTTGGGAGGAAGTTGGAATGGCTTGCAAGATTGATGGTAAGATGGATGCTAATCTCTATGTGCAGATTTTGGAGGATAAACTTCAACAAACCCTGGTGGATTATGGACTTTTTTCAGAGGACATTATCTTTCAGCAAGATAATGACTTCAAGCATACTAGTAAGAAGGCCAAGGAATGGTTAAAGGGGCATGAATAGAGGTCATGGTATGGCCTGCTCAGTCTCCAGACCTTAACTTCATAGAACACCTATGGTTTCTCCTCAAGAGAAGGCTAGCAGAGTATTTTGAGCTATCAAAAGGGATATTAGAGCTTTGGGAGAGGATTCAGGAAGAGTGGTATAAGATTGGGGTGGAGGAATGTCAGAGGTTGATTGAGAGTATGCCTAGAAGAGTTCAGGAGGTCATTAAGGCCAAAGAAGAGTACACTTCATACTGATCTATGATACTCTTGATATCAGCAACAAAACTGATGTAATGAGTACCCTTCATTAATTCTGGAATATTTCCTGATATAGTAAGAATTACATAATAGATCCATATACACTGAGCAACAAAACTGTTGCAATATTTGCAACACTTTGATTAGAATGTGAATACTGGGTAATACATTGAAGCTAGACCTCCTAACCTGGATATCATTAGAAAGCCCTGATCAAGGGCGTTCCAAATATATATACATTGCTTAGGTAATTCTTTCTATATCAGGATATATTTCAAAATTAAGCAAGGGTACTCATTGCAATAGTTTTGTTGCTGGTATCAAGAGCATCAGAAATTAGTATGAAGTATATCCTTCCTTGGCCTTGATGACCTCCTGAACCCTCCTAAGCATACTCTCAATCAGCCTCTAACACTCCTCCACCCCAATCTTGTATCACTCTGCATCAATTCTCTCCTAAAGTTCCAATATCCCCTTGGGTAGCTCTGGATACTCTGCCAGCCTTCTCTTCAGGAGAAACCATAGATGTTCTATGGGGTTAAGGTCTGGAGACTGAGCAGGCCATACCATGACCTCATATTCATGGTCATCAAACCACTCCCTGGCCTTTATACTGGTATGCTTGGGGTTATTGTCCTGCTGGAAAATGATATCCTCTGAGGAAAATTCAAAATCCACCAGGGTTTGCTGAAGTTCATCTTCCAAAATTTGCACATAAAGGTCAGCATTCATCTTACCATCAATCTTGCAAGCCATTCCAACTCCTTCCCAAGTCATATAATCCCATATCATCACTGATCCTCCCCCAAACTTCACTGTTTCTTTTACCATCCTATCACTGAGCCCCTTTCCTGCCCTTTTCCATGCCCACTTCTTGCCATCTGACCCAATGTGATTAATTTTGGTCTTTTCTGACCATATAACATGCTTCCAGTCATCCACAGTCCAATCCTGATGACTCAGAGCAAAGTTTAATCTCTCCCTTCTATGGCACTAAGAGAAAAGGGGGCATTTCTTCTTCACCACAGCCTTCATGCCAGCTTTCCTGAGGTGAAATTGAATATTCTGAGGGAAGATGGATTGATTCTTGACATCTTGAAGAGTTTTGGTCACCTGGACTGCATTTTCAGCCTTTCCAGTGCCAATGAGATGAATGGCATGGCACATGTCAATAGGTGAAATGATGGATGGACAACCTCCAGAGTGCTTGGCAAGGTTGGGACAGTGCTGGGAGCACAGTCTACTAATGGTAGAGTAGTGGACACCAGTAGATTGAGAGATTTGACAAGTAGATTGACCATTTTGCAAGAGAGCAATGATTTGGTTGGTCTGATCAATGAAGAGTGATTTCATGATGGTGGAAGTGGAAAAAGCGATGGTGTTTGGATGTGTTTGTATCATGTTGAACATCTTATGCATCACATGACTCATTGCTTATGTATTATGTGCTGGTAATATGTAATTTCTATATTTTACCATGCCAGCAACAAACCTGTTGTAATGAGTATCTTTGCTTAATTTCAAAATATCTCCTGATATAGAAAGAAGTACCTAATCAATGTATATATATTCTGAAAGCCCTTGATTAGGGCTTTCTAATGATATCCAGGTTAGGGGGTCTATCTTCAATGTATCACCTAGTATTCACATTCTAATCAAAGTGTTGCAAACATTGCAACAGTTTTGTTGCTCAGTGTATCATCAGAAGGCCCTTGATTAGGGCTTTCTATTGGTATCTAGATTGAGGGGTCTAGCATCAAAGGCTCTCCAGATATTTACTCTTCAATCAAAATGATGCAAATATTGCATTGGTTTTGTTGCTTACTATACTCCATAGCACTCCATAGTACTCCATAGTAGTGAGTGTATCAAACCTTTGAAATTGACAATGCATACTACCAAAGACACAATAGTACATGTAACACAAAGCTACTTGAGTCTACTACACTATACCACCAACAATAAATTCAATACCACACTACTAGTTCATATCACCATCTAATCCCTCTATTTCATCCTCAACATCCTGCTCTAATTGATTATCCTCCTTCAACCACCAACCACTCTGCTCCACTTCCTCAACTTTCTTGATCTCTTACTGCTAGTACTATCCTGACCAAATTCTGCAATTATGTCCTCAATAACATTGTCAGTGATCACAATCAGGCTGCTGCTCTGTTTATTGTCAACAACTGCATTCAACCTGCACCCAATTTAGCAAAAATAAGTACCACAAATCAATTACATTACCTTTCATTGTTGAAGACCTCTTTTAAAAGCTGTGGTAAAATACCTTGCTTTTTCATTTGCTCATCAAAGTAGTCCAATGTTTTGAGGTGCTGCTTGTAGAGTGGTTTGTACTCATTTTCTTGAAAGAAGATCAACTCATGCTTTTCTACAGCCCACTCATCAAGCACATACTCAATCTATTTTTATTGCATTAGTAATGCTCATCCAATTACCAATGTACTCACTGCTGTGAGTGTCAGTGCAAATGCAACCCATGGAAACAGATCATAATACTCTGCCCATTTGATTCCTTTACCATCTTTCTTCTTGAAGAGAACATCATGAATGATGAGCTGGATTATGTCATTCCTATAGATACCAGTGTGATGAGGGTAATGTTCCTAGACATTGGATGTTAATGAGCCTGTAGAATGTATACCATACATTGATACTTATGCAGAAGGCAAATGTTAACTTGTTCTTCAGCTCCACCACAAGCTTTTAGTTCTTCTTCTTGATGGCTGCTTCCTGTTACGCTGGGCGTCGAAAGTTCTGTACTTCTAGTACGACCACAAGCCTAGACGAGAATCTCACGAAGAGTCCGTCAAGTCTAGCTTGGAAGAAGGGGAGCGTCAAGCAATACTATAAGCCTCTAGCTTATTGGGAGGAAGGGGTCTCTCTATCTT
>JBBPMT010000717.1:0-12181 GCA_038090455.1 Garcileccinum viscosum | reverse complement strand
ACAGTATAGCTAATTAGATGAGCCTCGATCGTGACGAACGCAACGTTGGTGTGCGTACATATCATCCGCTGCGATATCTGGTGGGTCTTGTTCAAGTTTTGCTCGAGCTGAACGTGTCGCAGGTCAGCCATGCGAATCTAGCGTGTGGGGTACGACTTGCCAGTTCAATCTCTGCGCTCTCGTCGTCCATGGTCGTAGACGTTGTTAGTGAGATCTTGAGAAATGAAGTACACTGAACATAGGGTTAGGTCTACTCCACTCTAGCCCCTAATCCAAGGTTAGGGTTTTTACTCCACAGACACCGGGAGGCTCCTATCCTCCGTCATAGTACTTATTCTGGGTACATTCGCCCATCCAGGGAGCCCTATGGGTCTCGTTATCAACAAAATGATGTCCCCTGTCCGCCGATTTCTCCTCGCCCTGCCCTTCAATCGAGAGAGCACTATGAAAAAGGGTAGGTGCCACGACCCGTTGCTTCATTGTCGCACAAATCTCAAGGATCACAAAATGAAACCGAATGCGTAAATCAGATCCTCGAACGCAGTTCCTCCAGCGACTAGCCGTCCTGGAAAAGGGTGAACGCGACGACTATGAATCAGCGCTCGCGTTGGAGCGCGGCGGATGGCTTCCACCACCGACTCAAGCACAACTGGAAATGCAAGATGGGTCCTTTTCAGAGCTGTTGTGAGCATGTCTCCCCCGTCTGTTATGTCGTGTGTCCGATATGTAGAACTGATCATGGCATTCAGAGAAAAGTTTCTAGTCGCCGATGCACTATCCACGCGGCCTCAGCCCAAAATGAGGCCCGTCTTGGAGAGAACGACAATCCTCCAGAAACAGGAAGCTCAACAGCCAGCCAGGTAACGAAAACGAACGACATTCCAAGTCTTCGCTAACCTACCATACACACGAATCTCGGTAGGGTTGCATGCATCATCTGCCGAGACGATGTCGAGCGTACTGCCTGTCTCAGCGGGCTCTGCGGCCATTTCATCTGCCCCCAGTGTGTGCTCACCATGGCCGAAGTAGCCAACAACAACGAGGAATTATTTCCCTTGCAATGTTGTCAAAAAGAGCTTCCTGTGGACGTTTTCCTAAGCTTCTTGTCCGGTTCACTCCGTACGACCTTTTCGTCCAAGTGCGCCGAGGCAGCCACGCCTCCCAATTTGCGCATTCACTGTCCCAACAAGAGGTGTTCGAAGTTCATTGGTAGATCATCGGCATCTACGCCGTGCGTCTTGTCGTGCTTGGAATGCAGCACGAACGTATGCTCCGGATGCAAAGACCGTGCACACCCTGGAGAAAGCTGTGACGACAACAAAGAAGACAACCGAGTCCGCTCTCTTGCCAAAGAATGGGGCTGGAAGACCTGCCCTGGATGTCAAATGATAGTGGAGCGCTCCCACGGTTGCCGTCACATGGTCTGTCGGTGTCGCCAAGACTTTTGTTATGTGTGCGGGAAAGAGATTGGAAAATGTTCATGCCGATTAATATAAGTACTAGAAGTAGCTGGCGCAGACACAAGTTCACGTACTACGGTCTACGAGCCTCGCGCGTTTTGCTTTCGTTCACAACTATTGCTAACCTTGGGAACCCCTTCCTGGCAACTAAGTCCATCCTTCGGGCAGAATCTGTTGGCACAACTATCATTTGCCGATCGCCTGATAACCTGAATGTACGGCCGTACCATGCTTCTAATCAGTAAGGCTTGAACCGCCGGGACTCCTTCAACTTTTCTATGCGCGCCTTGTCCGCCTCGAAGTTCTTCCTGAGATCGAGCAACGCTGGAAACACAAACGATATTTCAGCTGGAGCACCACAACTTGATTCCACTCCACCTCACCTGTTCTCTGCTTCTCAGCCTTTTGGAATGCATAAAACGATTCCTTTTCCTTCGGCTCCTTCTTCCTCTTGCCGCTCCTTGTCTGCCCCGTCATCTCAAACGTTTTGCTGGCAACTCCGACGCCACCACCGAGCGTCTGGCCGTACGCTCCGCCCCTCGTCACGAGCGTGAATCCGTCCTCGTCCACGATCGCCTCTCCCTTGCGATACGTCGACTGTCGCTTCGTCTTCGCCAAATCGAACTCGAACCGCTCCATCCACGTGTCCGCGTGCGCCTTGACGACGTCCAGTGGTGGTCGCTGGGCATCGTACAACGCGACATAGTGCGCGAGGCCCCGAGGTTCTTCGGAGGAGGGCCAGGGCCGTGGTCTGGTCACGGCCGGCGCAGTGAGCGCTTTCTCGAGCGACGAGCTGTCCAGGAAGACAACGTGTGCAATGCCACCCGTTTTTCGGAGTGTCCGGGTCGGGACGGGAGGAAGGGGTACGACGCTGGGAGGGGCAGCCTCCTCTGTTTTTAGTCGTCCTTGTTTTTTCGACTTTTTTGTGTGCTGCGGTTGTTCGTTTTGCACCGGTGTCGGGGATGGCGATCGCGATGTGGATGATGACGCCTCTGTGTCTTCCTCTTCCTGTTCTTCTGCCCCGCGCAACGGGTCCCGGTCGTACATGACCCGCTCTATCGTTCCACATGGCTTAAAGAAAAGTGATATTTCGCGATCTGTCGCATCGACGGGAACATTGACGAGAAAAAGGGTCCTTCCTTCAGGATATATAGCAACATCTCGGGGTTTGGATATGTGTACGCGAGCGTAGAGTACATGTGTCGAGTTTGCGTAGGCGACCGGGATGACAGTAAACCCTGAAACAAGTTTTGGGAGATCTGGGGCGGGGGTCATGGGGGGGGAAGACAATGAGTAGATACTTGGTAGGCGGGTTCAAAATTATCACAAGTTCAGTATGTAGCCTAAACACGTGCATACAATAGTAAGTTAGGGCTATACATTTACATAAAAGTACCTAGATCAGTGAATCAATGATAGCTTGCCCCTCAACGGCGTCGATAACATAGAAGAAACCGAGAAAGGATGCTCCTAATATGCGATGCTCACTCGCTTTCCCTTCCACTCATCCCAATTCTTGATAACCTTCTCCGCCACGAAGTGCGCCACGTCCTTCCTCGAAACCGTCCACGGTCCCTCAATGTCCCCATCGCTGACCACGTACGGCTCCCGGTGAGTCGAAGACGCCGCCGCAGAGTTCTGGCCAGTGGCATCCGCGCGACATGCGCCGTTCGTCAAGAGTGCAGGCCGCACCACGACCACCTTGTCCTTCAATGACCCCGGTATCGGCAAGTTCGCGTTCGCCTTCCAGTCCCTACTGAGTACCTCCAGCCCGGGGCAGTCCTGTGCACTCCACTCCCATCCCCCACAGTACGCCAGTACTTCCTCCACACCACGCTTGTCTGCGTGCGGGATAGCAAGGAGGTAGCCATAGAACGGCTTGAGAAGAAGCGGGAGCTTTTTGTGGCTTGTATGGGTCGTTCCGATGGATGAAACGGTGATGATATTGGGGTGAGGTGTCGGGATAGTCTCCAGACAGTTGAGCAAGGACTGCGTGACGAGGTTGGGAGGCGAGATTACGAAACCCTTGGTGAGTTCGAAATGGGGTGTTCCGCCTATACAGTGCGCATGAGATCGGGCAGCAAGATAGAAGAGAACGATGTGACTTACCCACCGTGAAGATGAGAAAATCGACGGGCTTCCCGTTGTCTCCCAGTGCGGCAGCCCAGGCGCGCTGAACATCTTCCTTCACAAGCGCATCACCTTGGACAAGCTTGGCTTTCCCTGCATTGATGTACTTTTGAATCGTTTCATCACCATCGAATACGTGGCTCTTTCTCAACAGGAAGGTAACAGTGGCCCCTAATTCTGTTTGTTGTCGTTCAGTAGGGCACCACCCGAATCATTACCAGACATACCAAGCAGTCTGACTGAAGCAAAGTAGCCAATATTCCTCGAGCCTCCGATCGTCAATACCTTGATGTTGCTCATGGCAGTAATCTGTGATGTCAGATATTCTGGCTAACGGTCCCCTTTATAATAACCTTGTATCATGAGGCTGTGCGACGGCCTGCGCCGTGATGCATTGGTGGGGCGGCGCCACAGCGGAGAACAGTCACCACCGACTCACCGGACCAAAATTTTATATACGCAACACGCTCTTATTGGTCAATATTTCGATACCTGACACAAGCTATGCAAGTGGGGAATGAACATAACTTCCCGGATCACGATTCAACGCTCAAACCCAGGGGCAGGCTGCGTAGTAATATTAACAACTCTGCCATCGTCACAAATGACCCTGAATCGCACTTCAAAGCAATGAGTCTAACGTTTATCCCCGAATATAACGTATATAGAACTCACGTGGCGTGAATGCTTCTCCTTTCGCTTTCCGAATGCTCGTAAAGTACAGCGTTCCGCTACCTGCAATAACCTCAGAGCTCGATCATACCATCCAGAAGTCGTTCTGACCTCGATGACCCTTAAGCCGAAAGCTTACGTCGACGTTTCCCTGCGGCAGATTGACCTAGCGGATGTGTTGCGTCAGCCTCCAAACGTCCGGCAAGCAGCAGGAAACCAAAATCAGGCACGCACGGAACCATTGATCCATGGGTCACCATTGAGGTACCATGCGGGCTCGAACCGTATGGCGTCTCCCAAGGCGTCTTGCAATGCTTTGTCATCTCGCGCGGTCTGCAAAATTTGACGTACGACGGAACTCGAGAGACGTTCTTGGTTCATCGCTACGAAGAGGAACGCGGCCCATCCAGATATTCCCACCGCGGCAAACGCAAGAATGAATGGCCACCGTTTCTGCACGAGCACGATTTAGCTCCTTCGTTGGAAAACGACAGATGGACGACGGGTACTTGTATCTTGGGCAAGTCATCGCGCCGAGGTGGCCGTGTGTAATAGAGCTTGGGTTTTGATGGTGCTGCAAAAGTCTCGACGTGAGGCTTCTCTGTGGGTGGTGGTGGTCGTGGCAGCTGGGTAGTTGATAGACGCGAACGTTGCTCGTAAAAGAGAATACGGCACGAGCGACTTGCTCGAGCTCGAGCAAAGGCTGACATGAATATTATGGGTGGCTGTGCTGCAGCATTGTCGTTGGATTTCGTACTCCGCTCTTTTTCTTGTATGATGACGTTCACATTAACCTTTACTGGGGTTGCAACAATCCCCCCGGATGTTTGTAGCTGACCCGTCGGTCGGAGTGTTGTTGATCACTAAGATCCTTGACTATTGGCAATGTTCCAACCCGACCTCGTGTGTAGTAACCACATACAATTGCCTTCTGTAACCTGAAAATGAACCTATGGATTGCCATTTATGGGGCCAGATCTGTCTTTGCTAGCAGTGATGCCTGGACGGAAGTGTCAGCCCTTGTAAAGACATATCTGACTGATGGGACATGATGCATTCACTCCAGCCACCTGCCAGGGCATTGCCCTGTTCTATAAGCAGGATCTCAAATGTCATCATGATATGCTTCCACCTCACTTCCATTTTGCCCTAATTTCCTGGGCAAGACATCAAAGAAGAAAAA
Source organism: Garcileccinum viscosum (assembly GCA_038090455.1). NCBI lineage: Eukaryota > Fungi > Basidiomycota > Agaricomycetes > Boletales > Boletaceae > Garcileccinum > Garcileccinum viscosum. Next base: position 6,736 of record JBBPMT010000717.1, on the reverse strand, counting down.
ACTCCCTTTTCTAATGTTATTGTCATCATTCACTAGTACATTCAACACTCAACATGTGTTTTTTGTAACCAGAAATGATAATGCACCATTGATCTTGGGCCACCTTGTCCTGCCTTGTTTATCTTCTTGCTTATTTTTTCCTGTTCTTTTTTTGTCCAAATATGCTTTTGCCAGTGGATAAGGCATTGCTTGACATGACTGGCTGCAGAAGCAAGTTGACCCAACCATCTTTGCTGATGCTGATTGGGGTGGCAGGAATATTTTTGGCTAGTATTTTAAAGTCCAGTTGTACAACTGGTAAAAGACTGGCAACTGGACTGGACTGCAACTGATTGCAACTGGACTGCAGTTGCCAATTGCCTTGATTTCAAAAATTGGCAACTGCAGTTGGCAACCAATTGCCTTGGCGTAACTAGAACAACTTCCCATAATTTTTGCATGATTTTTGGAATTTATTTGGAATTTATAGAGACTAATCTATGAAATATTAACATCCAAGTCAAAAATGATCATATCTCAGCTGTTTATGGACAGAATTACATAATTCTTGATTATTCTGAGAGCTAAGTGAGTTGGTTAAATGTTATACAGCCATTACTTAGTGTGAAAACCAGTTGCAACCAGTCTTTTTTAGTCCAGTTGCCAATTGCAATGCCTGGGAAATTAAAAAAAATCAGTTGCAGTCCAGTTGCCTTATTGGGACGTGGGAAAACCGGACCAAACCGGACTTTAAAACACTATTTTTGGCATCATCAGAGTCAAACATGCTCAGTCATATGCATGTCAAGATGACTGATCTGAGAAAATTGCACAAGCATAGACTTTGAGTTACTATGGACAAGCTGAGGAGCATGCTCTCAAATACTTCATTCACTGTTGGAGAGAAGATATGCATGTTTTTGCATTTTGGTGCTCATTTCTGCTTCATGACTAATATGTTTACAGGGCAAAAGTGAATGTGATTAATTGATTTGTGCCACATACTATGGTGAACACTATTGAGGTGGTAAAAAAAAGGGGTAGCATTTATGGGTGTGCATCATAGGTTTGCCAGCTGGGTTTTCAGTACCAGCAACTAAGCCTTGACTATGTTGGAGAACTTGTAAATGGAGATGAATATGTATGGGAGAAGCACTTGTGAATTTGCTAATAGGGATATGGCTGATAAAGCTTAATCTTTAGGAGAACAAGACTGGAGAGTCTGTTCTTTAAGGTTATGTCATTAAATACTATGAGTACATGTGCATGGACCATGCCTTAAAGGCAAGTACCTGCTATCTATGGCTATAGTAACATGAGATAGACCATGTAGATATTAAAAGCATGAACTAACAACATGGTGTGGCAAAATGAAAGATGCTAGGAATTGTGAGAAGACAATGAAAGATCTACCTGTGGAATAATATAAGGATGTGGCAGATCTATAGATAAATGAAGGGTAAGATTGAGATGCAATTGAGATCTATCAAGATACAAGATATGATTGGGATTAGAAGATACCATCAGCAATGAATATGAAGACTGAGGATCTATAAAGTTAGATATGAGCATCTATAAAAGTATTAATATAGCAAATAAATAAATAAATAATGGACCATGTGAGCTATAAGCATCTTTGGTGGTTAGTCATATGATCTGATAAGATAAAGGAGAAGCACACAAAGATAAGAGAATAAAGGACAAGCCATATGCAAAACTCTAGACTAGAAGCAAGCTATGTTATGCACTAGAGCAGCATAGCCTGTCCACTCCACATGCATTTGTCCATTTCACCTCCTTACATATGGCACTATATCATATTATATAATATAGACCATCATTGATTCATTATTCACTTGCTTTCTCTAGTTGGTCTACTTTACTACTCCAGTCAGACTCATCTTCAACAGTAATTGCAGTTTCTCCTTCTATCCTGATGTAAGTAACTAGTATATAGATAAAACAAAATTTAGATAATGGATATTCTAAGTATAAACACATACTTCTTTTGAAAGAAGACAATGTGAAAAACCACAACCTTGCTCAATTTGATTTAACTCTATCAATTCTCCATTAATAATATTCAACCAGTTTTTCTTGGCATTTTCTATGTGGCAGTTCAGAATACTTAATAACAACAATACCTTATCAGGTATGTCATTCAATGCAGTGAACAAAAAAGAGATAATTTGAAAACAATGCTAGCTATTCACAACTAGGCTATTTTAACAAGATAAACTATAAAAAGGGGACTGTATAGGCTAGCAGAAACTAACCAGAACAGACTGGGGTCTGTTGGTCATATATTCACAATATATATACTATGGTGACATGTGCATGGACCACTGTAGGGCCAGTACTATTATGATAAGGATGAGTAATGTAAACTATACAAGGCTATAGTATTCTCATGAGTGTGAGAGAGTTCTCATACATACATAAGTTGTGTGCTATGATGTCATGGTCTAGACCTATGACATACCTATGTGTAAGCTATGGTCATGTGATGTGTCATGTGATGAATATCAAGTCACATGATTGAGAAAAGTACTATCAATTTGGAAAAAGTTAGGGGAGCTAATGAGGGTCATAACATTACCCCCATTCTAGGGCAGAGATTTCAGATTTGCAAATGACCAAGTTAGAGATGACAGTGGAGTACAATGACCCAAGGTGAAATTAACCAAGGGTGTGTTAAAAACTGTATCAAACAGTTTGCACATCATCTTTAACTTCTGAGGAGCTGAAGGATTTAATCAATGGAAATCCATGATTGCTTTCAAAGCTGACCTTTTAAGGTTGCTTGCAGATTCCCAGGTATGATTGTTATCATTGTATCCTTTCCAGTAAATGAGATACTGGAATCCTTGGCCTATAGGTCTACTATTGACAATATACTTGACTTCATATCTGTCATCACCTTCATTATTAACTGATGCTGGACCAGGGCACATGACTGGTTGTCCATTGAGAGGTTCTATATATGGTTTAACATGAGACACATTGACAATGTCATGTGCTCAGTTTGATTTGGGGAATAACAATTTGATGGCATTGGTGTACACATCAATGACTTGATATGGTCCTATCCATTTCTTGGTAAGCTTCTTTGCTGGTTGATCAGATATTGTTAAGTGATTGGTCGAGAGAAGCACAAGATCTCCAATTTTATAATCAGGCACTGGTTTTCTATGTTTGTCAGCCTGCTGACTCATGTGCTAACATGCACATTCCAGATTTCATTTGGCTATATCATGGGAAGTGCTTATTTCATTGGCAAATTCTTTAGCTGCCGGAGCTTTGACTATTTTGGGTTCAACCCCAAGATATGGACTATAGGTTTTTGTAAGCTGGAAGGGACTATATCTAGTTGATGATGATTTGGTATTGTTAAAGTTAAACTGGGTGATGGCTAGCCAATCTGCTCATTGATCTTGTTTTTCTGCTATATAGAGATGAAGATATTGGTTCAACTCCTGGTTGACCCTTTCTGTTTGTCTATCCATCTGAGAGTGATATGCAGAGGACATTTTCTTTTCAATTTTCGATAATTTAAGCAAGTCCATCATCATCTGAGATGCAAACTGTGGTCCTCATTTGCTGACCAAGCTATCAGGAAGTCCATGATATTTCTACATGTGATCTTGGTATAGTTTGGCTGTTCCTTTAGCAGTCACCATTTTGTTTGTGGGAATGAGGGCCACTTCTTTGGAGAAGTGGTTGACTATAACAAGAATGGCATCAAAGCCATTGCTTTCCAGAAGCCCTGTGATAAAATCTGCAAAGATAAAGCACCATGGCCCTTCCACAACAGGCAAAGGTTGTAGTAAACCAGCTGGCAGTTGATTCAAGGTCTTCATGCATGTACATTGATCACATGACTTACAGTATTCAATAATGTCTTGTTTGGCTCCTGGCCAACTATAGTACCAAGTGACAAAGTTGAGTGTCTTTTCAGCTCCTTTATGTCCAAAGAAGGGGTGGTCATGGAATTGGGTGATTACCCCCCTTCTAAGCTTGGTTGGCACACAGATCTTATCTTAGTAGTGCCATGATCCTTCACAAAGGATCATCCTATCAGGGGCTTTTAACCCTGAATGCACTATTTTGATTCTATTGAAGAGTTTGATCTCCTCAAGAGATCTGATGTGATAAGATGGGATGACAACAGTGTTTTTGTTGTCATCTTCAATGCCTATCATGTGATCTTCTCATCTAGAGAGGGCATCAGCTTTTTCCATGGACATGCTGGATTTATTAACCAGTATATAATTGAATCATGATAAATATTGCATCCATCATGCTTGGTGCCTATTGAGATCTTGCAATTTCATGAAATATTGCAGGTTTCTATAATCTGTCCAGATCTCAAACTAATGATGAGCTCCTTCTAGGTGATGTCTCCATTGTTTGAGTGTGAGTATGATGGCCAGCATTTCTTTATCTGCTATTGTGTAATTGTGTTGTTCTGGTGTCATAGAGTGTGACATAAATGAAACTAGATGCCATTTGTCTTCTATTTTAGTTGAAAGGATTGCACCAACAGCAAAATCCAAAGCATCACATTCAACTCTATATGGAGTGGTGTCATCCAGGTATGTCAGTACTGGAGCTGAAGTGAAAGCTCTTTTTAGCATATCAAATGCTTCTTGTTGTGCTCACTTCCATTCCCAAGGTTCATCTTTCTTAGTGAGATCATGCAAGGAGCATGCTATGAGACTATAGTTGTATATGAACTGTTGGTAAAAGTTTGCTAACCCTAAGAAGCTCCTGACTCCTTGAATTGTGGTGGGCATGGGCCAGTCCATGATCTCTTTCACTTTCTCATGGTTTATTGATATGCCATGCTTGTTGACATCCATTCCAAGCATATCCACCTGGGATACTCTGAAGAAGCATCTCTCAGGTTTAACAAATATATAAGTCATTTTCATGGAGTTTCTGCAAGATTTTTCTTACAGTCTCAACATGTCATTTCCTATTGTTGTGTTTAAAGAATATTAATAGATTGTCAAGATAAATAATGATGCAGTCATTCATATCAGCAGAGATTTCATTCATCATTTGCTGGAAGGTTGCTAGACTATTACACATTTAGAAATACATAACAAGGGGTTTATAAGCCCTAAGATGATAGATGAAGGCTCCTTTCCATTTGTCACCTTCCTTGATTTGCATGTTGTTGTATCCCCATTGGAGGTCCATTTTGGTAAAGATCTTAGATCCTTTTAGTTTATCTATGATTTGTGAAATCAAGGGCAGAGGGTAGTGTTTTTGATGGTTTCCTCATTCAGGTATCTATAGTCCATGGCCATGGATTTCTTCCCATTTTTTTAGGGATGAAAAAGATCAGTGATGTTTGTGGCAATTTGGAAGGCTGTATATATCCTTTGGATAGTTGGTCATTCATAAAGGCTTTAACTTCATCCTATTCCTAAGGAGAAATTTTGATCAATCTGCCTTTCTTTGGTATGAAATTGGGTTTTAGATCTATGGCATGATTCCATGGTTTCCATTCTGGCATTTTCTTGCTTGCCTTTTTTGAAAAGACATCTATGAAGTCATGGTAGTCTGATGGCACGAGTTTCTTTGCTTCTTTAGTGTCAAAGGGTACATATTTCCTATTATTGGCTCTGCTAATGTGGTAAGCATACAACTATTCATGTGCTTCTATCCTATTTATGTAACTATAATGTAGTGCTGTGCAGGATGTGAGATAGTGATCCATAGTGACAGTTCCCTTGATCCAATCAATGGAGGGGTTGTGGTCATGCAGCCAAGTGTAGCCCAGGATCATGTGGTTTTTCTCCAGGTTTGTGACATCCACTGTCACTTTTTTGTGGTGTCCTATGTAATTGATGACAATTGTGGTGGTATATGCTATGCCACCTGTGGAATTGATAGTGCTGTTGACATTATAAACAGGTACTACTTTTTCAAGAGGTTGCAAAGGAATTCAGTTTGCCTTTGCCTATGTTGTATTGATAAATACCCTGGTGGCACCACTGTCTAGCAGGGCATTGACTGTTGTTTTTTAGCTTTTTGTGATTATATCAATTTTTATGAATAACTTGCAGAGTGGTTTGAGAGTGCACACTCATTTCTCTATCAGGTTTAGAGGCAAGCTATTTTTGTTTTGTGTAAAAATGGAATTAAGCATCACTTCCCAGTGATCATGCTCTTTTTCAGAGTTTGCCATTTCAGTAGAGAAAGAACTATGAATAGATACATCAGAGATTACAGATTTGGAATCACTATCTAAATTACAGTCAGAGTCAAGGTGAGAAAAGGAGTTAGATATAAACAAAAGAAATGGGTGAGCACTATCTTGGTGTTGCATCCTCAGTTGAGATGGAACTAAAGAAAAGGAACTAGGAGAACTACTATGTACATATGTGGGGTTTGTATTGCTTGGTACTCTACCTGATGAGTCCAAGCTTACTCTTTTCCCTGGTATGATTCAAGATCTTTAAAATAGGCCCTAGCAGCCTTTAAGTCCATGCTGCAGATAGTTGCTTGCCAGTTTACCTATCCAGCAGGTCAAGAGAGAGTTGTGAGGGGGTGGCTCTGTCTGGCATATTGGTTTGTTGATGTAGTTCCTTCTGTGGCATGAACATTCTTGAATTTGAATTTTGAGCACTCTTTTTGGTGCCCACCCCTTCAAAAGCCACATTCTGCATAGGCTGTGCTCTTGGCCTTGTAGTCACATGCTAGATGATCTTCTTTCCCACAATTGTAGCAGCCCCGAGAAGATCGG
>JBBPMT010000715.1:0-12185 GCA_038090455.1 Garcileccinum viscosum | reverse complement strand
ATCGTCGCCAGGTTTACGATGTCGGTTGCCTCGGCGATGAGTTCGTTGACGGTATATTCGACGCTGAGTGACTTGTCCAGCTTACGCGCGACCGAATTGAGTGCACGGTCCGCAGCTTCGTTGACGGGAGTGCTCGCGGCCGCGGCCGCAGGGTCGTCGTCGCAAGCATCTCCACCGGACCGCGTGTCGCGGTCGTCCGTGGGGACGCGTCCGACGGCAACAGGGTGATCGTTCGTGCTATCCTGGATCTTTTTGATCTTGAGTTCGCTCGCGGTCCTGTTTTTCACGGTCATTGAACGCCGACAGCCATGCCAAGCGAACGGAAGGGGACGAACCAGGAATGGAGGGGATCATGCTTGAACACTTCGAGCACCGTCATGATGACGTCCGACCGCTCACGGAGGACACGCAGGGTCTCTTCCGCACACCGCTGGAACACGCCCTGCGTCCCCGAGTAGCCCATCCCGTCCACCATGTCGCGCGTCATCCGAAACGGGACGTGTTCGGGAATGCGTAGCAACTTCCCCTTGATACGGTGTGTGAGAGACCGAGATGAGTGACGAGATTGACAGGCAACGGCTCACTTGGTCAAATGCGATCCCGAGATCGATGTGGACGACCTCGCCTGTCCTGTTATCCATGAGAATGTTGGAGACATGTCGGTCTCCCAGACCCAACACGTGGCCTACGATTGACGTCGTCGCGACGCTTCGCGTGTAGTGAAGTCGCATCGCGAACCAGGAGATAGGCGACTTGTGCTTCTCAGTGAAAAAGTGCCTCATGACGGGGGCCGACCTCTCGCAAATGTCTTTGAATTGCTTGACCATCGCCTGCGGCTGCCCTTGGTGACGTTCTCGCGTTTGTCTTAGCATAGTTACAATGTCTGTGTGTTTGAGGTCGTTGGGGCGATACCTTGGGTGAAGGCGTCAGCAGGGCGAACATAGTCTGGCCGGTGCACTCGCCTTGGATGAGCCGCTCCAAGCCATACATTGAGAGGGACCGTGTTCTCGACAAACTGCAAAACGCCAGCTTGGGCCGCAAGAGGTAGAACTGTGTATCCGCGAACCTTGAGGTCGCGCCTTTTGGTTTCCCTGTCACATCCAAGGACGATGTTAACCAGGTCAAAGACCTGTTCCATGACGGCGTCTTGGCGAAGGTCATCTCCGCCTTTGAACTTGAATCATGACAGAAATTAGCTCGAATACGCTCGCGTTCGTCAGACGCTCACCAGTTGCTTGTACTTTTCACCATTAGACCCGTGACAGATCGTGGTCTTTGGGGCAGTGATTCCCCCTGGGAGCGTAAAAGTGGTATCATAGTGGCTGATCCAGACACAGTGGTCGTACTTCAAAGTGAGATCGATCGTCAGGTGGGACGTGAGGACCGGCACATGAACGTCGCGAAGCCGTCGAATCGCCAGATTCTCCGGTATGTACAATACATTCTTGACTCTCTTGATCGCGCGGTTGTCCTTGGCGGGGTATTTGGCCCACTCAATCGCGGCGTCGCATACCTGTTCGATCGCTTTAACGCAAGGTGAATGTCGAGGATCGCTTAGCAGTCGACTGAAGATGTCTGATGCCCCATTGGAACGCTCGATTTGGGCTTGCGACAATGTTGACTCTTGTCGGCTAGACAATCGTCTGCTCAATGAAGTCGAGGACTTCTCCGGCCTTATGCAGTAGACTTGGTATAGACTATGGAAGGGGTGTTCTTGGCACATGCGGACCACTAAACCTTGAAGTGTTTGTTGGCTGGCCGGCAAGTCTCCTGGTGAAGGCCTAGAGATACGAGCGGAAAGTTGATGCGAAAGGAAAACAAACTTTCGAGAAGGTATCCGGGCAACCGCGTTCTTAAAAGTATCCTGCAATCTTCGGTCCTCAAAATTTGCAAACCAGAGAGAGCAAAAGCGGATGGGCACGTCATCATCAAAGATATCAGAGGCTGCAAGGCACCGCGAATACATATTGATGGAGAGGTCGAGGAATGCGAGTAAAGCCCAATTGTGTTGTTTGTAAGCATCCTCGTCCTCCGCTAGCAGGATTCTGGCCTTCTTTTGGTCTTCGGAAAGAATCCGATACTCATGCACGCTCGGATGAATTCGCTTGAGTTGACTGTCTCTCTGCCTGATTTCTTCCCTCTTGCGATCCATGTACGTCTTCCACCGCACAACGTCCGGTGAATTGATGATGACATGGTATTGGTGTTCGGCAAAGAGTGCACATTTGTGGAAGACGCTGGCGCATGCGTTTCCGTGAGTATCGATTTGTTCTTCCACCTTCGTAGCGAGTGTTGTCGCTGCATCAAAATATTTGTCCTTGATGTCTATCGGTTTTTCCAAACATGCTTCCGAAATCCAAGATCCCTGATGTAACGAAATGATCCTGAGAACAATGACGGAAATATGATGAAAAGTACCTACCAAACGTGCCATAGAGAGTGCTCGTTCGACAACGAGCTCAGGGTTATCCGAGGCAGCTTGGTCTTGTGGGAATAAAAGATCCTTCAAGAATTGAACGGCCAGCTTCTGCTCGTGTTGAAGCCAAAGGACGTGCGCAAACTCTTCAGATACTTCATGTGTAGAAGCGCCATGAAGACGTCGGGCCTTGACGATAGAGTTTAGCGCCACCTGAAGTTTATTCGATTTTCGTGCTGCAACCGACACACGGACTAGGCAACGCTTCTCGAGCTCCAACAGACTCTCGTGGAATGGGGCGATCATGACCCCAATCTGTTCGCGCTCTTCCTTTCGTCTGGAAGAGCGGATCAGGGATATCCTCGTGGCCAGGATTCGTTCTAGGCCGTTGAATCTGGTATCGACTATGAGCACTTGGTTTAGCGGTCAAGGTTCAACACTCACTCAAAATCGGGATCAACATCGACAAGGTGCACCACCGACCGGATTTCTGGAGATTTGCGGATGAGAAGGTCTTGAATGGGTTCCCGCCTCCATTGCGTCAGCTGGTTTAGAGACATAATATTCCGTGCTGTCTCTCGGATCTCGGTGATGTCTTCATTGCCTAATGTACGCAAGCGTTCCATGGCATCACGAAGGGCACATTCAATAGTGACGTCTATTACCCGTGGATCCCGTTCACGATAGATGGCACGAAGAGCACGGTAAAGTGATACGCCGGAATCCTGGACACCTCCAGTGTCGGGCAAATCCCAGGTCTCCGTCCTCCATCCCAGTTGATAAGACATAGTTGACGAAGGTTGATCTGGCTCGAATCCCCTCTGCAATCCCTGAAGAGTATCAATGGCGAGGCTGTCGAAACCGAATGCATGGAAAGACTGAAGGAGACCGTCTGCATCGATCGATTCGCGACTACCGGCCTCGATTGCTGCACCGTGGAATCGGAATGCCTTGTCCCATTGGTGCTCATGATGGAAACGTTTGATCAGGAAGTGGTGGAGATCGGTAGTCTTGATACCATAGAACCCATCAGGCTCGTCAATATGTCCATATATCTCGAATAGCAAATGTTCAATGCCATCAGGTAAATCCTTCTTCAGCTGCTCGTACTCAAATGCAAGCTCTAGGAACAGCAGCGCGGTGGTATACGATCCGCAGCCAACTGCACTCTTCGCCAAGAGGCGGAAGTCGACATCCAACCATTTATCGTGTGCGAGCCAGTCATCGGAACCAACGGGGCGGAAGCTACGCAGGTGGAGGATGACGTCGACTACAGCACGCATGCAAGACTGACTGGGTTTTTCAATAGCCAGTATGGAGGTGAAGTAGTCTGAAAGATATTTCCTCGAGGACCCATTTGAGGATCCACCTTGCGAGAGCTCCCTTGAAAGCAGCGTATGAACTAGAACAGGAAGTATTTCTTCTGCGAATTGGACGTTATTCGAGATGAGAGGTGTGAGTTGAGCATAGAATTTATCAGAAGAATTGAGAATATCGCTCAGGAGTGTCGAAAGAGAGCAAATCCATTCATGGAAGTTGGTGGGCAGATGGAGAATGGAATTGATCTCGACGATACTGCGCACAGGGCGAGTGGACAGTGTGACTGTAAAGTGTTGGAAGAATTCCAGTGGGGCTAGACATTCCGCAGACCAGCGGTGATAAGCTAAGGTCTCCTCAGACGAGGCAGAAACTAGCGATTTGAGTGTAAGATAGACCAGATAGACCTCCGATGGAACATTTCCATCAAGCATGGAAAGTAAACTTTTAATGATAGAATGATGGGGAAAGTGGTCTGTCTGTACTCGATGTCTGGCGCGCAAGGTGTGGGGAAGGGGGTGCTCGCTGCCGAACCCATAGATATCGCCGGTGTTAACTACAAGAAGGGAAGCAAATGCATCGATATCATCTCGCTGTAGGCTTGTCATCGGGGGGATACAGTCCTTGAGACGCCAGAAGTCTGTTATAGCAAATTGTGATTTGTTATAGGCCTGTCTCTCAGCCAACTCAAGCAATCTTTGTACCAGCCGAAACTTGTTTGCGGCTATACCATGGTCGCTTAAGGTGGCAGACAGACTGTCGGCGGTGATATCTTCGACGAAAGAAAGGAGGTCGGGTGAGGGTTGATGAGACCATGCTGGCAATGCCTTCAACACTTGTGCTTTGATCCGCGAGTTCCTGCAGAGTGCGAGTGCTTGTTGGTCTATCCATAGCGAGAGCTCTTGGTCCGGTTTGCGCATAGTAAAGACACCTGAGGTTGCATGATCACTGTCCAACAGAGAACAAACGCGGATCAAGATGTCGGGGAAACGCTGGTCAAGTTTGGTCTCTGTTTGATAGACGGAGAAACCCCACTCCAGATATGACTGTGCGGCTCGAGTAAAATCTGCTTGCGCTAGTAACGAACATGACTTCTCGATGAAGGTATGGAGCAGAGTAGGATCTTTGAAATTTTCGCTCAGGATAGCGACCAAAAGACTGATGCCGTTTAACAAGCGAAATTGTTCGTTCACAAATGGCGTGGAATGTAGTTCTGCGAAAACTTGATGAAGAACGTGGTACAAGACAGCGGTGACATGTTGCGGAGCAATCACCGAAATGCACCAGTGTAACGACCGCAAGATAGTACTGGTACTGTAACGAGGTAGGTTCGGGGGATGGAATCGGAAGTCACTGAAGCAACGATATTTGTTCAGCAACATGAAGATCCCAGCGGCTTCTCGCAGACCATGGGCGCGCAAGCCTTCAGCGACCGCTCCGTCACCAGTAAAATCCTGGTCTCCGAGACAGCGAATCACTGAGACCACGATACTTGCCGCGTTTTGTCGTGCACATTGCGCGAAACCTCCGAGGGGTCGAAGGTCGATGTCTTCGAACTTGAAGAGTTCTTCAAGGTGAGTCGCGAGAGTCAAGTCGCTGACATTGGTTGAATCAGCGAGTGAAACAAGCTGCAACCCAATGAGGTCTCCGATGCAGGCGCGCAGACCGTCTACCTTAGTCCTGGAGGTAGCCGAACAGTGGTTAGCGAATAGACGCAGACCATACGCAGCTGCTTCTTGGCTCTCCGCCACATCCATCAAGTTGGCAGGTGTGAATGAGGGAAATGCTGCCTCCGCACATTCTCTTCTGGTTGCATAACCAAGTATACTGGAATCCAACCGTAGAATGTCGAACGAGTTCAGTCGAATCGATATTGCAATCTGGGAAGCATAAGCTTCAAAAAGTTCTCGAAGATTGGACAGTCCGAGGCGCTCAGAAACGCCGCGCAACACCACTTGAATGTGGCGAGCGTAAGAAGGTTTGTGAAAAGCTGCCTCTATAAGATGCCAGTAAGGTCCTCGTCTCACGTTTGAGCTAGCGATCATGATGTTCCCCAGACACAGCATCCTAGTGAGCATGTACTCATGCCTAACAGAAGTTGGTTAAGTTTATGAGGATAAAATCGAAAGAAGGCCATACTGTGCAAGATCTCTGGGTAAGCAATCACGAACTAGGTCATAGAATCCCTCCAGGTTATTATGCTCTTGAATAAGTTCGTCATGGTCGATAGCAAACAAATTTGCGGTAAGGATAGCAACACGGAATCGGACGCGGATATCTTTGTCGAGGTTGAGCGCTAACAAGCTGTTCAAGGGACGTTTAATTTCGACGTCATGATAGTCACCAGGCCAGAATGTCTGCGATGGGTCTTCGGCGAGATACCCTGCGAAAAAGCGGGCGACCAAGTCACGTATCCGCCAGCAAGTCATCTTCTTAGTATCCGTCGTCTCCACCATTTTCGATAGCCACCCGCAAAGAGTTTGCACGTGTTCACCAATAGCGCACGCAGCAGCTTCTTTATTCATCCAGATATGCAAAGATGACTTAAGCAAGTCAGCAACTAGGAAATGGAATTGGTCATCGAGACTGTGAGAATATCTCCGAAGGAGATCAGCACATTTGACGAGCAAGGCATCGAGGACATCAAGGCTAAGAGTGAGCAGTCTCCTACGTACGACGGCAAGAAGTGGAGGACCAAGTAACATGAGCTTGTCTTCCGGGCACTCGACCACTAATTTGATGAGTTCCTTGTCGCGTGGCATTTGTCCGGTCGGGCATTGCAAGACAGGAACCGATGCGAGGAAGACAATACAAGTCTCAACCAAGTTGCGCGTCGCGAGAGTCGTCTGTGATACGCGTTCTTGAGGCACAGTATTTTGCATAGTTCTGATAGGGCCAAATTCATCGTGCTCTATTGCGTCGGAATCTTGCTTGTCGATGGACTGGTCGGTTAGGGAACTAAGCAATTGTCTGAGTTTCTTTGTGATCGTGTCAAATGCATTTTGAACCTAAAGCGAAACAATGTTGATATTAGTCGAAGGAAGATGAAAAAAAACGTACGTCTGCATTTTCCCAGAGAATTTGTAGTAGGTTTCGACGTTGGCTGTCGGGGTTGATGTATTTCGAGTTGCGTATCCGTAGACTGTGGAGTACATGGGATTTGATCCCAGACTCAACGCCAGGATCGATCAATGCCGTCCACCCATCATCGATATCAGCCTGGTCTGTGACAAGGACCAGGGGCTCTATGGCTTTTAAAACCAACAGTCTCTCCTCTGGCGTCCACTTGGTATCCGTTATAAAGGGGGAAAGGACAGCGATAATCTTTCCAGCTGATTGGATGACTCGCCTGTTGCTCTGTGTTCCATTCAAGGATAGAAGGGACTCGAACAGAAGAGCGGTGATTGCTGCATCAAAGGACTGCCGGACTTTCTCCGCAGTAGGGTGCATTACGTTGTCTTTCACCATTTCCCATTCAGCAATAAGTAATTCCATAGCCTTGACCAGGAATGCCGAAATTCTCCTCTCGCGTCCTCTGGGAGGTGAAAGTTCTTGATCTATTCCCAGCACTGTTGACGAGGTTCTCTGGGCAACGTCTCCATCTGGTAACGGACTTCTGTCCTGAGCGAGCATAGGAAGTCTCGCGTGCAATACGTAATCCCGAATAATCCTTGTTTTGTGATGCTCTTCCATGATGTTGACGATGTCGCAATCTGGAAGCACCATGCAACAGATTGGGTCACTACGACGCGAACATCCGCATATACTCTCCATAAGATCCAGGAAATCGCTAATGGTATGTGGGGGCATACGAGATCGACCACCGACATCCTTTGCGGAGGCACCAACCCGCCAGTTGTCAAGAAGCCAGCTCAACACCTTCTCCTCTAGATGCATACGATAGAGTCTGACGTCTTGACTGGCCACCCTCAAACACTGTGAGAGGAACATGCAAACCGCGTCATAAGGGAAACTCGGCCCCTGGAGATCCAGATCCTTTGCGAAAGATTCTATTTCCGCCAGAACCCGCTGGGAGGTGAGAAGGTGCCGCGAATAACCCACAAGAGTATGCGCGGCATGGCAGGCTGCACGACACACTACTGGGACATTTGCGCGACGCATGGCATGTGTCCATATGGGATCCCAGGTAGCAGTTCCTCGCAAAGAGGGACTCGCTGTAAAGGTGTCATCGGATGGGGAGATCGAGGGTGGACGTGTGCCATCACAGTGAGCCACAGCTGCCAGGCAGAGGAACGCCCATGATTGGACGGGAATTTCATCTACCGAAACGAACTGCAGTACGGTAGTGATTAGATGATTTTGAAGGGTGCCGTGGAGCCGGTGCCAGTGCCGATCGATAAAGAAAAGCAGGGTCTGTAGGTAATAAACCCTCGCGCCCGTTATGGGTGTATTTTGCAAGGAATAAAGAAGGCCGGATATAGGGTCCTCCCGCTTCGTTCGCTTTCCTTTGGAACTGCTTCCCTTCTGAGAGCCTGAATGCACGGACTCAAAATGCTCAAATAACTGTGTGTAACATCCACTTAGTTGCGTATCAGGGAGCGAGGATTAGATCCATTACCTTTTCGGCACAGTCAGCCTGCAACTCCAGCAATGCCCACGCCAGTGCCTGACTTGCGTCGAAGTTCCATCCAGCTCGGAAAGTCTGGGCGACAAATATCCCTCGTTTATCAGCTTCGTCCACGCTCATTTGTAGCCTGAGTGAATCGATCGAGAGAGGTTCGATGCCCCATCGACTGTCCGCTTCACCAATGAGAAGATTCCAAAGCTTCTGCACGCCATCTACCCAGAAGTAATTTTGCGCGTCGCGTGTTGCCGTCAGGAAGGGGAAGAGTGTCTTGAGAATGCCGACCAAACATTCCTTGATCCGCTTGTTCTTGGTGCCCCATAATCCCACTAAAACATCCCAGGTGCAACAAGCAAGGTCATCAACCTCCTTTCGGCAGTTAAGGGCAACCTGACATAGAAACGGTTGCAGTGCTAAAAGGTAGTCATGATGTAGGGAAGTGTCCATGGGATAACGTTCGAGAAAGCGCTTCATACACCGGAAGAGAGATGGAACAATAGGCACGAGAATATAATTCTGAGGGAAGTTATCTGGGTCGCTAGGATCCGGCCTCTCCATCTCAACCAGGAACGGTGAAGAAGAATGACGGAACAAAACAGCCAAGAGGGACGCGCATTCAATCTGCTCAAGTGACACAGAGTAATGAGATGCACGGATATCAGGGGGGTGGCTCGTGGCTCGTCCAGGTACAGGTGTGGCCCTATCCTCTCTTCGCAGTCTTTTTTGCGCTAAGGTGGCTCGACTAGTGGAAGGAAGACAACCATCCTCTGAGGGTGAGTCACTTTGGTACATTGAGTCGTCAATGGTGATAGAGTTGGATATTTGGTCCTGGGTCTGTACAAGGTCATGTTCTATGGGATCATCCAGGATAATATTGAAGCTGATCTCCACAAGCTTGAGCCAAACATCAACGTTGATGTGGTCCATGTGAGGAGTCCACGTGAGCAGAACTTTGATGGTTTTAATGTAATCCAAGGCTACTGGAGTGAAAAGTTGACCACGATGGACGAGCATTTGAGTGAGATGATCAAGGAGAGGCGTTAGTGCCTTTTTGCTGAGACAGTGGACGCTGCGCTCCACTAGCCAACGGACTGCGGCTGCGGCTTCTGTGAGTCTTCGTTGAGCGGCTGCCCCGGTTGTTCCAGGCTTTCCGCTCTTCTTGACGACGTCGACCTTCTCGATCTTAACCGTCGTGAACAAGGCTTGGTAGAGGACTAGCCAGCCCCGACCGTCCTCGATGCTATATACCGCATCCTCACGAGAGAAAGTGGAACGGAGTAAGGCGATGCCCTCTTGACGCTCCTTGACTTTTTCGCTCTTGAGACGGTCAATAACCGTCTTAAGGTTGGACATTAGCTGAGGATCAAGTGGACGAGACGCGACTGTGGCGCAGAGTCAGGGGAACATGTTTGTGCCTGTTTGGTCATGCAAATATAAAAACCCTGCCATTCTCTGTGTTGAAACTTTCACGGCTTATTTCTGCCCGGACAGCGATTTACATTCTCACCCTGGACCGGTTCTGGTGAAATGCCAAGATGGATGATCGTTTCCTCGTCGAATTGACGTGGAAATGGGCAGCTGAGAAGTGCAGATTTCATACTCGAAGGAATCTAGCATGGTTTTTGTTCTGTCCTACATATAGTAGTGATTAATTGTAACCAGTAGACGCATAGCTTCGGGGGAAACCCACGCTGTTACCAGTTGGCGAAATCTGTAAAAATGATGTGTTCAATGCTCTGGAAGCATCATCATGTGACCGCGTTGTACGCGCCGTCAGGAAATGCAGCCGATCGGGTCGCGTCCTTGGTAAAGAACGACTACCTTCCTGCTTGAGTGCCTGCCTACGAGAGACTACGTCTTTGGGTGGACATGGCTGCCTCGAAAACAGCCCTTTCAGGACTTAGGACCGTCAAGCGAGACTGGTCTACAAGCTCGAAGACTGATTCGGACGGGTCTCAAGAATTTCTTGATGCTCGCGCGAAACGCCTCAGGGACATTCAAATCGGTTTAGATGAACGAAAACAACCCACCATTCCTTCTACATCCTCGCAACATCTTTCCAACCTCAGCTCGTTGCATATAGCCAGCGGGAGCAAACGACCCCCTTCACCTATTCAACAGCCGACCGCGAAGAAACGGACCTTGCCTCCTAGTTGGGAACAGGATGTCTCCACCAGTTCTTCTAACTTCAGGACAGTCGCCCGTACCTCTTCGGCTGCTGGATCAACGACAAAGACTCCTGCATCTGGGGTTTCTACAACGAAGGCTGTCGCTCCGTCAGCCCAGGCAGCTGGCGTTCTTCTCAGCCAGGAACAGAGACAAATTCTTCGACTCGTTGAACTTGGGAAGAGTTTGTTTTATACAGGGAGCGCTGGTATGCAATGAAATATCTTCATTCTGGCGCGTGCATATATTCTATCGCGCAGGTACCGGGAAGTCTGTGCTTTTGCGGGCGATTATCGACGCTCTCCAGAGAAGGAACTCCAAGTCTCCCGATGCAGTCGCGATTACCGCTTCCACAGGTTCGTCCGGATACAACGCCTTTGATCGGTTGATCCAAAGGCTGAGTGGCACACGACAGGTATTGCCGCATGCAATATCGGAGGCGTGACTATCCATTCATTCGCAGGGATTGGCATTGGAGAAGGCACCGTCGAGCAACTTGTCACAAAGATCCGAAAGAATAAAAAGGCTCCTACGCGATGGGCGCGCACCAAAGTGCTCATTATTGACGAAGGTAACTCCTTCGCCGCCTGAAAGTAGCTTCGCTATATACAAGATCTTAGTTTCCATGGTGGACGGAGACTTGTTTGACAAGCTGGCGCGAATCGCTAGCCAGCTCCGTAAATCTAGTGAACCCTTTGGAGGAATCCAAGTGCGCTCCTTTTTCCCCTTTTGACCGGTCTTTCCTAAAAATCGATAGGTTGTTGTCACGGGAGATTTCTTCCAGCTTCCCCCCGTGACGAAAGGGTCAGCGAAAGTGAAATTTGCTTTCGAGGCAGAGATGTGGAATCAAACGATCAAACACACATTTAATCTCACAAAGGTCTTTCGGCAAAAAGATCAAGGTTAGCATCTGATAAATGGATCCACTGCGCATGTAAACACTCGACTTCTGTAGAATTTGTCGATATGCTCAACGAAATGAGATTTGGTCAACTGACGCATCGCTCTATCTTGAAGTTCAAGTCCCTCTCTCGCGAAATTCAATATGACGACGGACTTGTTCCGACAGAATTGTACGTGTGGTTTTCTTTGTTAGGTGCTGTCACTCAACAATTGCAGATTTCCACGCCGAGAGGACGTCGACAGATCGAATCAGGGACGAATGTCGGTCCTTACCACGGAACAGAAAGAATTTCTTGCCAGTGATGCCGGGACGATCACCGATCCTACCCAAAGAGAAAAGATGCTCTCAAACTTTATGGCCCCTAAGAGACTCGTGCTGCGTGTCAATGCTCAAGTTATGCTGACCAAGAACCTGGACGACTCGCTCGTGAATGGAAGTATGGGCAAAGTGTTACGATTTGTGAACCCTTCGTTGTATCAGACAGACTATGATAACGTCGATGGAAACGGTCGAGCCAAGTCGGAGAAGAAAAAGCCCTCGACGAATGATATGTTACTTCCTCTTGTGGAATTCCTATTGCCAAACAAGGCGAAACGAGAGGTTCTGGTGGCCCCCGAAAATTGGAAGGTTGAGCTTCCTAATGGCGAAGTGCAGGTTTCGAGGACACAGGTACGAATATTTTGACATCTTGATTGTTGCTCAACGGTGCTGATTGTATTTCCCAGCTTCCTCTGATTCTCGCATGGGCTATGAGCATTCACAAGTCTCAGGGACAAACTTTAGAACGGGTCAAAGTT
>JBBPMT010000714.1:0-12189 GCA_038090455.1 Garcileccinum viscosum | reverse complement strand
CATCTCAGCAGGGCACAGCAGACTCAGGGATAATGACCAGCCCTACTGACATGACAAGAGTTAGTTCCAATCTAATGAAGATTTACCCTTGCATGCATGTATGACCAGACCAGCTTTGTGTGTCCATGTTTCAAAAAAATGGACCCAAAAGCTCAGTATTGAGCAAGAGAAGAGAGTACAGGATGTAACTTGAATCATTCAATGCCAAGAATATCCCACTAGCTCCACTTGTCTTATTGGCAGGCCCTTCACAATTTGAAAGCAACCCAAAGCTGCACGCGACTAGGTCACCTCGATAATCACAAACTTAAGAAGGAAGAGAGTATAGGCTAGAGGGGAATCTAACCAGAACAGACTGAGGCCTGCTGGTTGAAGCGGAGCTATCGAGGGGTCAAAGAAATAGGGTTAGAGTGGAGAGTAGCGCAGCTATACACGCCTATGGGGTTCCGCTTGTAGGGTTACAACCTATGGATACCTCCTATTGATAGTGGACTCGAGGGAAAGATGAAGACTCTTGACAGTTGCACACGGTATCTAGCTCGCTAGGGAGTCCCAGAGGAGACTAGGAGGTAAACCGAGTATAACAAGACTGGGGAGTCTTGTCTCGGGGATTCCATACTATATATACTATAGCTACAGGTGCATGGACCATGACATGAGGGCCGGCACATACTATAAAGGGTTACATAGATAAAGCCTTAAGGCAACAACGTGGTGTGGCGGCACGAGGCCAGGGACCGTGAGAAGTATGAAAGGGGGCCACATACCATGAGGTGTGGCAGATCTATAGATAGATGAAAGTAAGATCGAGATGCAATCGAGATCTATCAAAATACAAGATGCAGAGATTGATATGAGATGAGATCGTCGGCCGATGAAAGGTGAAGAGGCCGGGCATCTATAAAAAGGTAAACAATAACAAATACTTGGATGATGATAGGTGTCACGTGATGACCAGTATCTAGCTGTCATGTGACCAAGGAGGAAGTGCTGGGACAAGCGCACGGCTATGAGGAAAGGGGTTGGGCCTGAAAGGAAACCCTAGACTAGGGGCAAAGTTAGGTTATGATGATGTTCGCAACACTACGCCCTCTCTATGGTCCAGATTCCAGATGGATGTTACAGTTGACATCATCCCTGAGGGTTGTACCGTCTCTTTGTCTGCCCCTTTTTCTTTCGCTATGATTAACTTGTCCTTTTTGTTGACTGCGAACAGATCCTTTCTCATTAATCTTCCTCCGTCTTCTGCCTAACTTCTTCTCCTTATTGTCTTATCTTCTTATCTTGTATACATAGCCCTCTGCCACTTCTGACTCATCTTTACTGCGGATGATGTATTCCCTTCCTTGCGATTCCATTGCATTCCATCCCTATCTTCCCTTTATATTGTTTTCTCATTTACTGCTACGACATAGCTTGGTCCGTGCATTGCACCTTCCCCTATATATACCCATAGCACGATAGTCTATGTTCCTTAGCTAGTTCTACGCAATTCAGCGTCGATTCTTGCTGCCTCGAGCTCTTGGTGTGCGCACTCAAGATAGAGAGACCTCTCCTTCGTACAAGCAAGACTTGACAGACTCTTTGTGAGATTCTCATCTTGCTTTGTCTTAGTATTCGACGCCCAGCATAACAAAAGAACTAGCTCTTCCTCTGCCTCCTGCTGCTCAGCAGACTGCCCAACATTTCGTCCTCTTCCTCCACCCCTCGTCGTGGCTACTGTCCTCCCTTCTCTGACTCAGAAGGTCCTCCCACCTCTACAGAATCTTTCTCTGCCCTTCCAGTTTGCTGAGGTCCTACTGCTGAAGAAGTAGAAGCACAGATCGCCACCTCTAGCAGAGCTGCCTTTGGATTACCACCTGCCTCTCCACCCCCCAATCCTCCTGCCACTCCTTCGCTGTCCCCACCTACAACCACCATGCCCCCCGCTGAGCTGAAAGCTGGTCTCCCTGACGCATTTTCGGGAGAAACGAAAGATGCCAACCATTGGATGCAGGCCATGAAGGCCTATTTCACGATGAATGCTGCCATATATGCAGATGACACTGTGAAGGTCCTAGTCCTTCTCAACAAGATGACCAAGGGGAACGGTATTCCCTTTGCAGAAGGTTGGTACACCAAGATAAATGACAGTACCATCGCTGCTACTGACAAAATGTTTGCCAGTTTGGAGAAAGACTTCATCGCCACCTTCTACCCGTTTAACATCACCTCCGAAGCCCGTCGAAAGCTTCATAACCTCCACCAGGATACCCGCAATAAGGACAGTGGATTCCAACAGTATATCGCAGAATTCTGTCTCCTTGCCCAAAGGGCCAACATAATGGATGAACCCACCTTTCTTGAACATCTTTCCTCTGGGATGGATCCCAAACTCGTTGTCATGATCCTTTCCCAACAAACTCAGCCGACCACGGCAAAAGATTGGATCGAGCAGGCAGCTAAGTATCATGCCCAGCAATGACGCATCACTGACATTACCTCCAGTCGAGGAGGATACTTCAATAGCTCCTGCCCTGCCAAAGATCCCAATGCCATGGATGTTGACATGGTTCGCCTCTCCCCTGTTGACAGGGCTTGTCACCTACAGCAGAACTGCTGTTTTGTTTGTCACAAGGTTGGCTGTCGAGCCAGCAACCATAGATCCTTGCCATCGACCCCTTTGGCTTCTTCCTCCACCTCCCCTCGTTTCACTCCTTGTCCTCCTAAAGCTCCCTCTGCCCTTGGGAACTATGTTAACCAGATCGTTGTGGATCGAAACGTCTCCAAAGAAGAGATCCTCAAGGTACTCTGAACTGTCTATGAGGAAGAACCCCTAGAGGAACCCCCTGAAATCTCCATCGCCACCACTACTGCTGAAACCTCCAATAGCGGAGAGGATTTTTGAAAAGGAGAATTAGTACGATATCTACTTCTCCTCATTGCCTTGCACCTGTATTTTGTACTACGCCCCATGCCAAATCAATTTGTATCCCCATATCTCTACTGGCAAAAACTGGTGCACAAATCATTGACTCTTCTGCTCTCATCGATAGTGGAGCAACTGGCAATTTCATTGATTGTTCTTTGGTCCAAACTCATTGCTTCCCTACCTCTAAAATCCCAAAACCTCTCGCTGTCTCCAACATTGATGGAACCCCCAACCAAAGCGGAGTCATTCACCTAAAAACGACCCTCCTTCTACAGATCGGAAAGAATGAGGAACTTCGAGACTTCTTCATAATCAATTGTGGAAAGGAAGCAGTTATCTTGGGTCTACCCTGGCTACAGAAGGCCAACCCTAACATCAACTGGGGAACTGGTGTCGTTTCCATTCCTGACCGTCCCTTACTTCCCAGAGAAGATGACCCCTTGGCCCTCTCTCAATGATATCTGGTTCGTTATCTCACAGATCCCATCCTCTCAATTCAAAAAACTACTCTTGCCACTGAACTTGCCATTGCACAAGAAAAGGAAAAAGTTACCTTTCCTCCAGAACTCGCCTCTTTCGCCAATGTCTTCGTGAAACCTCCTGACGGGATACTTCCCCCATCTCGACCATTCGATCACGCCATAGAACTTAAAGATTCTTTCGTCCCCAAGGTAGCCAAGGTGTATCCTCTCAACCCAAAGGAATGAGAAGCATATAAGGAATTCATCGCAGAAAACCTCGCCTCTGGAAAGATCTCTCCGTCAAAATCCCCTCAAGCTTCTCCTTTCTTCTTCGTACCTAAGAAGGATGGTTCCCTCTGCCCTTGCCAGGACTACTGATACCTCAATGAATACACGGTAAAAAATGCCTATCCGCTCCCCCTCATCTCTGACCTCGTGGATCGACTTCGCCCATCCACCATTTTTACTAAACTTGACATCCATTGGGGATACAATAACATACTCATCCATCCTGAAGATCGATGGAAAGCTGCCTTCATCACTCCTGAAGGTCTCTTTGAACCCAACGTCATGTTTTTCGGTTTTTGTAATGCTCCTTCCACGTTCCTGTTACGAATGCTATCAGTTAGTGAGGATCGAGAAGGGAATGCAGCAGACAGCTGCCTATTCGTCCGTAAGCCGGGTTTGGAGGTACTGGCATCTTGTCCAGGCGACTATGGTTGACTCGAGAGTAAAAGATGAGACTCGCTGGTGAGCTCATAAGACTACTACTGACGGGTGGTCGATGTCGGAGATGACAGATGGAGAACCGTGGCGATCCGCTAGGACTCCATATAGGAACTAGGGACAAGACCAAGTAGAACAAGACTGGGGAGTCAAGTTCTATCGGTGCTATATTATATACTACTGTACAAGGTGCACGGACCATGAAGTAAGGGCTGGCACATACTATAAACAGATATATAAAACCATGAGGTAACAACGTGGTGTGGCAGCATGAGGCCAGGGACCGTGAGAACAATGAAAGATGGCCACATACCATGAGGTGTGGCAGATCTATAGATATATGAAAGAATGCGAGATACAATTGGGATCTATCAAGATACGAGATCAATCGCCGATGAGATCCGTAGGCCGGGAAGATCTGAAGGCCGAGGATCGGGAACTCTATAAAAGTGTCAATAGATACAAATAGTCCAATAGGGAAGTCACGTGATGACCAGTGTCTAGCTGTCATGTGACTGAGGAGAAGCGCTGGGATAAGCGCGCGGCTATGTGAGAAAGGGGGAAGACCATATGGGGAACCCTAGATTAGGGGCAGAGTTAGGTCACGACGAAGGTCGCAACAGTTCCAAGCCCTTATGAATTCTATCTTTGGCAATTATATCGCTGAAGGGTGGCTCATTATTTACATGGACGATTTCTTGATCCATAACGACGACCTGTCTCAGCATTGGCTTCTTGTCCAAAAGGTTCTTCAACGTGGCCGAGAACATGGACTCTATTTCAAGCTGGACAAATGTGTATTTGCTGCGTCTGAGGTAGAATTTCTTGGCCTTATTATCAAAGCTGGATCTTTACAGATGGACCATATGAAACTCTCTGCCATCAAAACTTGGTCTCCCCCTCGCTCAGTCAAGGCAGTTCGATCCTTCATCAGTTTTTGTAACTTTTATTGCAAATTCATTTCCAATTTCTCTACTTTAGCTCGCCCTCTTCTCGACCTCACAAAAAAAGATATGCCTTGGGATTGGTCTCCCTCTTGTGAAACTGTGTTTTGTCAACTCCAATCCACCTTCCTTGCTAAACCGGTCCTTGCCATGCCTGATGTCTCTCGCCCCTTCACCATCATGACCGATGCCTCTCTCACTGCCTTGGATGCTGTCCTCATGCAACCCAATGGGAACGGTGACCTTCATCCCTGTGCATACCTATCCCGTACCTTCTCTCCCGCTGAAAGAAACTATGATATCTACGACTGAGAACTTCTTGCCATCATCCATGCTCTGGAGGAATGGCGCCATTACCTTCAAGGAACTGGCCTTCCCATTACTGTCCTGACTGACCACAAGAACTTAACCTACTTCCGCCAACCTCGTAAACTCTCTCGTCACCATGCTCATTGGCAATTCTTCCTCCAGGATTTTGACCTGACCTTCCACCACCTCCCTGCTTCTGCCATGGCTCCTGCAGATGCACTCTCTCGTCGTGACAACATTGACACATCCTCTGACAACGCTGATGTCACCCTTCTCCCAGACACCCTCTTTATTCGCGCTCTTGATACGGCTATCACTTCTAAACTCTCTTCTCTTACAACTTCAGACCCCTTTGCCTCTGCTGCTCTTTCCGCCCTCAATGAGGGAACTTCTCTCCTCCCTCGTGCTTCCCATTGTGATTGGGAGTTTTTGGATGGTCTTTTGTATTTTCGTCATCGTCTTTTTATTCCTGAACCACTTCGTCATGATATTGTTCATTCTTGCCATGAATCTCCCTCTGGTGGTCATGGTGGTGTTCTTCGCACCCAGAACCTTGTCGCCCGTGACTACTGGTGGCCGGGCCTTTCTACTTTTGTTCATCAATTCGTTCTTGGGTGTGCCACTTGTCAGGCCTCCAAGATTAATACCCATCCCTCCGCTCCTCCTCTCTTTCCGCTTTCCTCTTCGGCTACTCGCCCTTTTCAACAGATTTCTATGGATTTTATTACCGACCTCCCTCCTTCATCTGGTTTCGATTCTATTTTGGTCGTGGTCAACCATGGGCTTACAAAGGGGGTGCTTTTCCTTCCTTGTCTTAAAACCTCCTCTGCCGCCAACGTCGCCCTCCTGTTTTTCAAACACATATTCCCTCGTTTCAGCCTCCATGATCGATGTATCTCGGATTGGGGCCCTCAGTTTGCTTCTGCTTTTGCCCAAGAACTGGCATGCCTCCTGAAGTATGACCTTGCTTTATCCTCTGCTTATCACCCTCAAACAGATGGAGAAACTGAGTGAGTCAACCAGGAATTGGAAACCTATCTCCGCATTTTCTGCAATGGAAAGTCCGATGCATGGGCTGACCTCCTTCCTATGGCAGAATTTTGCCACAACTCCTCTGTTCATTCTGTCACTGGCAAAACCCCTTTCTCTTTAATCCTTGGATATGAACCGTGGGCTTATCCCCCCATCGGCAAGACATTCCTTCCAGATCTAGAATCCCACCTATCACTCTTATCTGAAGCAAGGAAAGAAGCCCTAGATGCTCATGAACGCACCCAACATCTCATGAAAGAATGCTTCTCTTCCCACTTTACCCCCTGGAAAGTTGGAGATAAGGTTTGGCTTGATAACAAAAACCTCCACCTTTGTTACCCTTCTCGGAAATTTTCTCCTAAACGAGAAGGACCATTTGAAATTTCTCAGGTTTTATCTCCCGTATCTTATCGTCTTAAACTCCCTCCCACATGGCACATCAATGACACATTCCATGCTTCCAAATTATCCTCCTATCGGGAGACTGCGGAACACGGTCCGAACTTCTTATCTCCTCCCCCTAATCAAATTAATGGAGAAGAAGAGTATGAAGTAGAACAAATTCTCTCACATAGAGGAACTTGTGGCTGTCGCCAATACCTCGTATCTTGGAAGGGTTGGCCTTCTTCGGAAAATACCTGGGAACCAGAGCGGAACCTATCTAACACCGCCTCCCTTCTCTCCGCTTATAAAGCTCGCCATCCCAAGGATTTCCCCAGCGACCCTTGACATGCCCCACCGACCTTCCCGTCGTAACACACCTCTGACTTCTTACTCTCATACCTTAGGCCTTGCATATCCCAACCTCCCTATCATCCCAAACCTCTTTTCTATGCATGTCCGTGATGCCCTTTATTCTGCTGTTCTTGAAACTCCTGAGCTTCTTTTTACTTTGGAACAGAATGTATTTTCTTCTTCGGTTCCACACGCCTCAATGTATAATAGAATTCGACTTTACCATACTTATCTTCACCTTCGTACTTACCATTCTATCTCTTCTTCCTCCTCTTCTCCTATACTTCATGCTGCCTTTCTTTAAGGACTAACAGACCTTTGCACCAACACCCTCTCCATTCTGGTCGACTCTGGTTTTTCGGATGCAGTAGCATCTCTCCATCCCTCTCGTCTCTGGGACGTCTTCTGCCCTCATTGGGAATCCCTTACCGATTGACAACAATGCCACTATGTTGACGTCGCTCAGGAACACTCCTCTCCTTTCCCTTCCCCATTCGAGACTAATGAAAATGATCCTTCCCAGACCAGTCAGCTCTTTCAGACTGCTCCCCCTTGTCGGGAGACCCCTACCCTCTCTCTTGTCCCAGTTGTTCTGGAACCGACTTCGCCCCGCTCAAGCCCCACCTCCTCTAGGGCCTCTCATTCTTCACCTACCTCACCTTCCCTCAGTCGTCAACGATGTGCTTCCTCCCATCAGTCTCTCTCGGGACAGCCCTATCCTCACCCAGTTGGAACTACTCATTCCCCAATTGTCGTCGAACAACCCATCCCTGTTCCCCCTCCTTACTTCTCCGACGCTATGCGGAATGATCAGGGAAATTCACCTACTACTAAGACGACCCCTGGACCTCCTTGTCCTGTCTGTGCCAGCCCGGATCATGCTTACATTCAATGCATGGCTTATCGATGCTGCCTTTGTGGCAAACGGGGACACCCAGCTCATTCCTATCCCAGTATCCACTTCTGCCAACTTTGCGAGACCGCTGGACACCTCGAGGCCGATTGTCCCTTCTGTGGAGAATCATCCAATGAGGAGGACCGCGATGTTGACAATGCCATTGAGCACAATTCGGGAGGACATTCGACTTAGGGTTGTATTGGAGTCGGAGTCTCCAAGGTACGAACGGGGTAATGTTACAGTTGACATTGTCCCTGAGGGTTGTACCGTCTCTTTGTCCGCCCCCTTTTCTTTTGCTACGATTAACTTGTCCTTTTTGTTGACTGCGAACAGATCCTTTCTCATTAATCTTCCTCCGTCTTCCACCTAACTTCTTCTCCTTATTGTCTTATCTTCTTATCTTGTATACATAGCCCTCTGCCACTTCTGACTCATCTTTACTGCGGATGACGTATTCCCTTCCTTGCGATTCCATCGCATTCCATCCCTATCTTCCCTTTATATCGTTCTCTCGTTCACTGCTACGACATGGCTTGGTCCGTGCATTGCACCTTCCCCTATATATACCTGTAGCACGATGGTCTATGTTCCTTAGCTAGTTCTACGCAATTCAGTGTCGATTCTTGCTGCCTTGAGCTCTTGGTGTGCGCACTCAAGATAGAGAGACCTCTCCTTCATACAAGCAAGACTTGATGGACTCTTCGTAAGATTCTCATCTTGCTTTGTCTTAGTATTCGACACCCAGTGTAACAATGGACCCAGGAGAAAACCAGGAAGAGGAGGAGTAACCTAAACTCGAAAGGTCAGCTCCGAAGGGGACTATTGTATAAAGTCTCAATAAAAGTGTCTATGGAGAAATGTCAATGAAAAGATGATAAAAATCTATGGTACAATGGTAGAAGCAATGTTAATGATTCAATAATAAAAATGGCAATGAAGATCAATATGAGGGGGGGAAGTCGATGACTATGTTGCTATCGATGACTATCTTGTCAACCAAAGGTAATAGGTTCGCTATCATGTAAGATCTGGCAATGAAGACCCTATAATCAATCGAAAAGCATCAGTGACTATATCGGAATGAAAGAAAAAACTCGCTATAAAGTTTAGCAATTGGGATAAAAGATGAACAAAGATATGACCTGAAAAAGTTTCGAGTTTCGCACTTCCAGCTGGCTGTGCTCTCCACACTACGCCTCCATGGATACCACTCGCTATGCGCTCGCTAGGCTGTTATCCATTAGTAGGCTATCGCCATTGTCTCCAGATGCTATATTGTGACTCCTGTTAGTTGTCACCTTGTGTATTCCTATACACCTACGCCCTCTCTAAAGAGCAGCATCCCGATGCTCTCGAGTATCGAATCAAGGATGAGATAAGGAAGAAGAAGAGTCCAATCTTGAAAAAAATTTCCACCTATTTTTGGTTTTTCTATTTTCTTGTGTTTTGTATTCGATTTTCTATTAGAGGTATCTCTCATGAAGAGGACACGCGCCCTATTTTCCGGGGAATCTATAAATAAAACTGATGTCCAATAAAAACTTGCGAAGAGTCATGTGACCATATCCTAGCCGAAGCATAGGGGTTTTCCAAAAATTGATACTATCGCAGATCAATTCATATTGAGTTCAGGGACTCAGCCACTCCATTCTCAGTGATGCAATGGTTTCCGCAGATGCAGCCCAACAAAGGTGAAGCATGCATGCCTTTGGCCCTCTCGCTAACCACACGCACTAGATCTTATGCAGGCAGCGAATCAACCTTCTCAATAGGAGATCTATAATGCAATGTATGCCATAAAGGACTCGGTTAGTCACGGACAATAAAAATAAAACTTCTCTTTGAACTCTATATTGGGAAGAGGAATCTATGTCGGGGAGTATGCTATTAGGTTGATAGACCGCAGATTTTCAATTCTTGCTCCATATTATTGAGCTCTTTCATGGTCTCTTGGAGGTCGCCATGTTGCTCTTGATATGTGCCTGCTTTGAGCATCTTTAGAATGTACTCACCACTTTTCTTGTGAGAGTCTATCAATGAACATAGGACACATTCTTCCAGATGAGCGTAATATCGGGGGGAGGGAGTGGCAGTCGGTGTTGCTGCCCGAGGAACCGAGGGACAGGGCATCGAAGCCTAAGATGAAAGAGGAGAGGCTGGAGCCTCACTATACTCACTAGATCTATCCAAACCATCTTGGGAATCTTCCCATGAGATGGTGGCTGGTACTACCTCAGGGTCTTGCTGCATAATGGCAGCCTTCTTCGATTCAATCTTGCGAAGCTTGATCGCCTCACGCCTTCTCACTAGACAGGCCTTGCACCCAGGGGACTTCTTGAAAGAGGTAGTTTTTGTGGTTGTTTTGGATCCTTCTATGAATGAGGCGATCTTCGCCTTGAGTGCGGCTATGCACTCTAGTAGCACCTTGTTTTCCTTTTTGAGGCTCATTGTGGCCTCAAGGACGAGATCAGAGGGGGGGGCGGTGAATGTGTGCGCTGAGGTGCTGGATGAGGTTACACATTTGATGCCCTCTCTAGGAGCATCCTTGCCTTGAGGTTTCAATTTCGGCCCGGGCTCTATTGGGCAGTTCTTTCCGATGTGGCCTTGGCCACAGCAGTGATAGCAATTTAGTGCATGCGGGCACTTTTTCGCATAATGGCCGAGTTGGCCGCAATTGAAACATGCTGGGCAATTCTTGGTGGTGTGCTCATGGCTCGTGCAAGCTTTGCAGGGGTAGATGCCTGCATTCGATGGCTTGTGCCCGGTGGCACTCACGGGGAGGCTGACATGCAGGGCTTCTCTAGGTACGGCAATAGCTGGGCATTTAGCCATGGCAGCGAATGACGAGGGGATGGCCGGTCAAACGGCCCAAGGGATATGGTGTGCCAATGCCTTAGTCGGCAGGTGAACGACGATGGGGGATGAGGTAGTGGACATTCTCTGAATACGGGAGGTGGCTATGGGATGGGGGGAGTGGTCAGCAAGATGACCCAAGACGAGTTATAATCAGAATATAAACAAGATACTTTGGAGGTTCCCAGTAATGAGGGGCTATGTGATCTTAGCTTATGTACAGCGTTCCAAGTGACGGAGGAAGGCTGGAAAGTAGTCTTGTTATAATGAAGTGGAGCTATTGAGGGGTCAAAGAAATAGAGTTAGGGTGGAGAGTAGCACAGCTATATGTGCCTATGGGGTTCCGCTTGTAGGGTTACAACCTACGGATACCTCCTATCGATAGTGGACTCAAGGGAAAGATGAAGACTCTTGACAGTCGCACATGGTGTCTAGCTCGCTAGGGAGTCCCAGAGGAGACTAGGAGGTAAACTGAGTATAACAAGACTGGAGAGTCTTGTCTTGGGGATTCCATACTATATATACTATAGCTACAGGTGCACGGACCATGACATGAGGGCCAGCACATACTATAAAGGGTTACATAGATAAAGCCTTAAGGCAACAACGCGGTGTGGCAGCACGAGGCCAGGGACTGTGAGAAGTATGAAAGGGGGCCACATACCATGAGGTGTGGCAGATCTATAGATAGATGAAGGTAAGATCGAGATGCAATTGAGATCTATCAAGATACAAGATGCAGAGATCGATACGAGATGAGATCGTCGGCTGATGAAAGGTGAAGAGGCCGGGCATCTATAAAAAGGTAAACAATAACAAATACTCAGATGACGATAGGTGTCATGTAATGACCAGCATCTAGCTGTTATGTGACCAAGGAGGAAGCGCTGGGACAAGTGCGTGGCTATGAGGAAAGGGGTTGGGCCTGAAAGGGAACCCTAGACTAGGGGCAAAGTTAGGTTACGACGATGTTCGCAACACTGGTCATCTGCATTCACATTATATACTAGTTTACATGGTGCACAAACCAAGGTATGACTATTGATAAGCTATCTACTATTACTATATAGAGTTATAGTGCTCTCATGAGTGTGGGAGTATTTCCATGAATGAGGCATACATATGTGAGTCTAGACTATAATGTCATAGATAAAGGATAAGGTCACGTAATGTCACATGACTGATCATGTGACGAATATCAAGTCATGTGATTGAGAAAATGAAGGGAATAAAAATGGAAAAGTTAGGTTATGGAGGGAGTTCGTAACATTACCCCCCTTCTATGTGCAAGATTCCAGATCGCTTATGGCTCAGTAGTGG
>JBBPMT010000713.1:0-12221 GCA_038090455.1 Garcileccinum viscosum | reverse complement strand
GATTACAAGTACAAAAAAGTACCGACACCGCCCTTTCGACGCTACCGCGATGGGCCCCGCCGCCGACGTCATCCGCCTCGCCGTGCTCATGTGCGACGAGCCCGTGCCACAAGTCAAGGCCGCTCACAGTGACTACGCACAGATATTCAGCCAGCTCTTGTCGTCGTCGCTCGCACGGACCAGTTCGGGTGCCCGTCGCACGTTCACGCTCGACGCGTACGACGTCCTCAAGGAGATGAAGTACCCACCGGACAGCGTCCACTATGACGGCCTCTTCATCACTGAGGCTCGTACGTCCCCCACGTCCCCTTCTGCCGACGCCGATGTCGATTGATCCCCCACCGGTGACGCAGCCGGAAGCGCCAACGAGGACGTCGAGTGGGTCAACAACCTCGTCGCCTACGTCCGGCGCATCGTCACAGAAAAACGATCCATGAAGGTGTTTGGTAGATGAACGGATCCGCTGCCTGCCTCCCTCACGCCTCCCACTCATATCACACACACGCATGCACTCTCGTCCACGATCCAGGTGTCTGCTTCGGCCACCAGATCATCGCAAGAGCTCTCGGCGGGTCCTGCGTACCAAATGGCACACACCCGCCCGACGCATACATCCTCGGCTCAACCGCCGTCACCACCAACCAAATCATGGCCATATTCGACCCCGCCTCGGATGCTCCCGACATCCCGCTGACGTCTATTGAGGTGCTCACATTCCAAGGCCACCCCGAATTCACGCCGTCGATCATGTCGATGACTATAGACGCACGAGCTGGGATACTCGGCGAGGTACTCACCCACGACGGCCGTTTGCGTGCGGGGGGAATATATGGGAGACATCATCCTGACGGACTGGCTTGCGACGGCATTGGCGGGATAGGAAAGGCGATATGGGGCGTGTTGGGGGTTGTCTGATGAGGATCTGGTTTGTCGACACATACCCCTTACTACGATGAGGAACCTGACGAAGAGACAGGAATCTTTACCATTCACGTTCATGGTTGAAATGCCTTGCGGCCAAGTCGAGGAAAGTGCGATAGATTCACACACATACGCATTTGACCTCGACCACGATATCACCTCCGGAATCACATTGAACGACCGGAAAACGCACGCCTCCCACAACCAGATCGTGAGCCGTTTCACTATGCATTCAGGTAGCTAATACATATTTTCTCCTCTGCAGCACACATTCCGGGAGCTGTCTAGATTGATCGTCTCAGTGATTTGTCCGATCACCCATCTCTATCTCCTGTACATCGTCCAAACTCACGTTCTGCTCAACGTCCACAAACACCAGCGCCGTCCCTTGAGCGCCACGGCTGGACAGCATTGACAAACCAAAGCCGGTATCGATCTCCGCTCCGCGCCTTCCTCGAACATCGTCCGCATGTAACTCCCGTATACTGATAATGAACCGAGGAGTTAAACAGACAGCAGGAACTGCTATTAGGTAGTTCATAACAATCTGGCTTGCCTCGGTCGAGAGGTCCAGGAAGAAAATAAGAAAATCTGAGAATGCCCTGCATTGAAAATACGAGTGGTCAGCTTGATCGGCAATGACTGAAGCAGACGAAATGGAGCACGAGGTAGAGCATGAGATGGTAACACACCCAAAGATGTAGTAAATGACGCCCTGCTTTACCATCAAGTTGACGTACTTGTTCGGTTCCCATCTCTGGGTCGCACGGTACATCTGAATCGACTCCCTCACAAAATGGATGATCACGAGTATGCATAGTAATGTACCGTGTGCCATTCGCAAGGCATTGGCTACCCCTGTAGCCCATAAGAGATCTGTCCCTGTTTGAAATATGCAGATTTGAGTGGTCTCAACAGAAATAGTAACAGCTCGTCCGTACTGCTGTGAAGCTTCACCGAGGTAGCATCATCACCTGCTGTAGGTTTCAAAATGATAGTGGTCATTATGACATATTGAATAGTAATCGAAATGACTATTGTGGAAAAGAATGGAAGAAGGGTAATGAGCACCACCCTCGATCGACCATATATTGCCCATACACGGAGTGCCATTGTACCTGCACTAGTCATTATGATGTACCTTACTCCGAAATTCAAACATACAACTCACTATCAGCTGCAGCAAACAAAAAAAAAGACAACCATCGTCCAGTCAAATACGTCACTGTGCCTTGGGGGTGTTTAGATGTTGAGTGGAGATATACAAGCCTATCTGCACTCACGACTGTTGGTAGATGGTCATATGTCAGTTGGGTAAGTTGAGTGGTGAAAATAAGAGCAGGGAAATATTTACAGCTGTCAGGCAATCAGTTTAGTTACATTTGCTGAGTATTCATGTTGTAAGAAGAACCATACCTGTGAAGGACCAGCAAAGCCACCCAAAACTTGAAAGCAAAAACATGGTGAATTCAATGTTGTCTTCTCAATGATGGTATACAGACATACAAACTTGATAAGCTCTGTTAAGTCATTTAAAGTTACAGAATTGGTAAATTATAAAAGAAGCAGACTCACATGAAACTGTAAAGGCCAGCATAACGAACCTGTTAACTATGTTTAGGCGATAACCCTTTACTGACAACTTGTTTGACAGTACACACCACGATGAACAGTATTGTGACCAAGGACCAGGGCCTCATCTACAGTTTCCTTAAGGTTGTTCCGTCACGGAAAATAGTGTTCTGCTGACCCATATGTATTCCACCTACATAAATATTTAGCGAGCAACACTTTGCGGTAAAGGACACCAGAGGAACTTGCCTCCTTGGAAAAGGTAAGGACTGTGAATGTCGAGTTAATATATTGGATTGGATCAGGGGCTGTTTGATCTACAGACCATAATCATACCCAACGACAGCAATCGTTGCGACTAAGCAAGGTTTATGTCATAATTTCTCGAAGGATGAGAAAGAACATACTGATTGCGTAATCGGTCTGAAACAATTCCAGGAGAGAGAGAGCTTCAAACATGCAGTGGATGATGGATAATCTTCAAGTTAACAGGCGTGTAGAGTTTTGCAAAATGGAAGCAGAGCCGATTTGTGGATGACCTAGCATGTGGTAGCACGTAGTAGTATATATAGGAGTGTGCTACGTGCCAGTAATCGCCACTGACTCATTTGGAATTGGTGGTGATTACTGGCACGTATACCAAATTAAAATTACATCTGGACGCTTCAAGTCAGTGTTATGCTATGTACTGGCGCTAGAGGCGGCCACCAATCAGAAACTTGCAGTCTACGCCCGTCTTTCTTAGGCTTTAATGATCTTAATTATTTTCACCAAGCCGAACTGGCTGGCACTGCTACAGCACCATGGACTTCACATTGCCAAGCCCATGGAACGTGTGTAGTACGAACCTATGAATCAGGCTATGATGTCCTCTACGTAATGCTACTCACACCACGCGTCCGTCGTCAGATGGCAAACACATAAATAGATCCATTGAATTCCCCAACAATGGGATTTGTCGGTATTTGGTAAAGGGTTCAAGGTTCATCTGCGCAAGTTGGCGTCGCAGGGCGCCACCCTGGTTGGGTCGAGGCAGGCGATTGAATGGGAGGAAGGAGGGTTTGGTGGAGGGGCGATCTTGATGGACATCATGTCTCAGAAATGCTAGTCCTCTATACACGATACCACGTACCATAGGTATCACCAAGATCTACACTTGCCCGCCCCCAGCAGAGACGACGTCCAGAGAGGCTTTATGCGTTATGGTTGGTTGTGTTTTGCTGACGTGGAATGTCGAGGAGGTCGATGAAGGTTTCAAAGCCATTGCAATAGGGACGTTGGCTAATGTGCTCGTTGGTCCAAGCAAAGGGGAGATAATAAAGGGTCTTGGCGGGGTCGTCAGTACAAAGCTCCTTCTTGACGAGTTTCGTCTTGTAATCGAGGGTGCATTCGAGAGTGGAAGGTTGTACGCCAAAGAATTCGGCGACGATGGCAACATCCATGTTACGAATGACGGCTGTGTCCACATCACAACTCCAGCCAATAGTGAATTCAATCTTGCCTAAGTGGGGGATAGCTGCAGCGAGCTGGCGCGTTTGGGCAACATGCTGCTCGGATAAACCGATGGATTTGAGCGCAAGCGTCAGCTGCTTGAAGCGGTTGGTATCGCTGTCACGGAAACCATTCGGACAAGTGCCAGAACCGGCTCGCTGGCCAATGTATTGGTACTGGGTCTTTCCGACGAGCTGGAGGTGATGACGCTCCTCTGAAGATGCCTCAGTCATCGAGTAGTAGAGGATATGGAAATTCCACTCACCCGAAGGCACAGGTGCCACTCGTTGTGTTCGAGATAGCAGTCAAGCGATTTGATACCACATAGGCGCGCCTTGTCCATGAATTGAAGATCAGTGTACTTTCCAAAGCAAAATGCTTTTGGGTTGAGTAGCGTGTAGGCATTGCAAAAGGCGTGATGTCGAACTCTACTGTAGGTACCTGGACCGCAATCTTAGAGCCCTTTTTACCGGGGTTAGAGACAGACGGCTTGAAGAGCCTCTCGATGGCAGGCTGGCGAGTCTCATTGTCCACTAATTTTCACTGAAAAGCTACAACTTACCTGATGAAAATAGATCAATTTTGGGCCACGCGGTGCGTATGTAATAATAGGTATTGTAGGCGAGTTGGAAAATGTGGGGAGGGAGTGATATTTTGTTCTCAGGTATTCCGGTATTCCGTAACGTATTTTTGGAGAACCGAGTCGGCGTTGGAACCGGCGTACTCAGGGGTTCACGAGGGAAGAGGAACCAATGGTGGTGTAGATGGTGTCCGCATGAAGCGCTCACGGAGACAAGTGTCGACTCTGACTCCGTCGGAGATGGGGGATATGGTGGCAAGGTCTGCGGTGGCCTCTAGCCATTGTTGTAAGCTTTGAATCAAGCGGCTTGATACCATATAGTGCACTTTCGATACGTTTGAACTGCCAAACAGTGTGTGCCAAAGGGCTCTATAGATTGGATCTACTAACAGCTTCAACTAGCGCCCAATTATTATATTACTTACACAAGTAGATTCTGCCCTCGTCCCGTGTTCATAGTACAGTCGTTCACCATACGTCTGGTGGTGATCGTGTGAGTTGCCGACTAGGGTGAGGAAAGGCAGAGAACACACTGCCTGGCAGCCGAGACCATCTGAACCCGAACGCGGCTTGGCCGAGCGTATGTCGGAGGGCGAGGAACCTGACAGCGACTGATTTGTCAATGGAACGGCGATGACGACGAACCTGCAGTAGCCCATCTGAAGATGAAGACGATGACGGCGAACGCAACGAGAGCATTGACGACTTCGCTCATTGTGGTCGATTACAAGTACGAAAAAGTACCGACACCGCCCCTTCGATGCTACCGCAATGGGCCCCGCCGCTGACGTCATCCGCCTCGCCGTGCTCATGTGCGACGAGCCCGTGCCACAAGTCAAGGCCACTCACGGCGACTACGCACAGATATTCAGCCAGCTCTTGTTGTTGTCGCTCGCACAGACAAATTCGGGTGCCCGTCGCACGTTCACGCTCGATGCGTACGACGTCCTCAAGGAGATGGAGTACCCACCGGACAGTGTCCACTACGATGGCCTCTTCATCATCGAAGCTCGTACGTCCCTCATGTTCCCTTCTGCCGATGCCGATGTCGATTGATCCCCACCGGTGATGCAGCCGGAAGCGCCAACGAGGACGTCGAGTGGGTCAACAACCTCATCGCCTACGTCCAGTGGATCGTCACAGAAAAACAATCCATGAAGGTGTTTGGTAAATGAATGGATCCGCTGCCTGCCTCCCTCACGCCTCCCACTCATATCACACACGCATGCACTCTCGTCCACGATCCAGGTGTCTGCTTTGGCCGCCAGATCATTGCAAGAGCCCTCGGCGGGTCCTGCGTTCCAAATGGCAGGAGATCTGAGGTCGCTGTGACGACCGTCCAACTCACCCCCCTTGAAAAAGTCGTCTTCGGCACAGACGAGCTCATACAATCCCTTGCTCAAATCTACACTACGCCTTGCTCATCTGCCCCATTTACAGGATATCCAACAGATGCACAGGGACCATGTACCTACATACCCGCCCAACGCATACATCCTCGGCTCAACTGCCGTCACCACCAACCAAATCATGGTTATATTCGACCCTGCATCGGCACCTACGCCAGAGGATCTCATCTTGGATACTCCCGACATCCCACTGACGTCTATTCAGGTGCTCACGTTCCAAGGTCACCCTGAATTCACGCCGTCGATCATGTAGATGACCATAGACGCACGGGCTGGGATACTCGGCGAGGCACTCACTCACGACGGTCGCTTGCGTGCGTCGGGGATACCTGGGAGACATCATCCTGACGGGCTTGCATGCGATGGCGTTGGCAGGATAGGAAAGGCGATATGGGCGTGCTAGAGGTCGTCTGATGAGGATCTGGTGAGAAATACGATCACACAACGACGGTTTGTCGGCACATGATGCCCTTTGCTATGATGAGAAATCTAAAGAAGAGATACAAACCTTCACCGTTTACCTTCATGGTCAAAATACCTTGCGAACAAGTCAAGGAAATTGCGATAGATCCGTGTGCACGTGCCTTTGGCTTTGGATTCAGATAGGTCGCGATATTATACGCTACTTTGATTTATTTGATAATCAAACAATCAGTTTTGTTTTGCACGGATACCTGACAGGATTTGTTGAGGCAGATCCCCGGTGACAACATTCTCCTCCTTCTGTTTTGCAACAACGTCGCAGCCGTTAAGATCTCAAACAGGCGCTCAGTTGGTCAGTACTTCAGTAATGACAAATACTTCACTCAGATGGCCGGATCTGCGCATTTGACTTTAACCCCAACATCACCTTTGAGTCCGGCAATGTACATTGAACGATGGGAAGAAGCTCATTATCGACCTCCCGCCGCCAAATTATGAGAAGACAGTTTCACCAAGTATTTGGATAGTTGATGCATATTTCTCTGCAGCACACATTTCGCGTGTTGAGCTCAGGGAGCGGACTGTGGAGCGGTTCAAAATCGATTCCACCGTATGATGTAATAAGCAGCGAATACAAGCCGTTCGATCGTCCGTGCAAATACATCAACACTGGGAATTATCCAGATTGATCCTCTTAGCGATTCGTCCGATCCTCCACTCTATATCTCCTGTACATCCTCGAACCTCGTGTCTTCCAACCTCATATCTTCCGATCTCTCGTTCTGCTCAACGTCTTCAAACACCATTGCCGTTCCTTGATGAGTACCATGACCCAATAGCGTTGACAAGCCAAACCCGGTGTCGATCTCTTCCCCGCGTCTTCCTCGAACGTCGTCCGCATACAACTCCCGTATACTGATAATGAACCGAGGAGTTAAACAGACTATGGGAACGGATATTAGGTAGTTCATAATAATAATCTGCCCTGCCTCGGTCGAGAGGTCCAGCAAGCAGAAGACAAATTTTGAGAATGCCCTGCATCGTAAATGCGTATGGTCAGCTTTATCGGTAACGACGGAAGCACACGACGTGGAGCACGAGGTCGAGCATGATATGGCAACGCACCCGAAGATGTAGTAAATGACGCCCTGCTTTACCATCAAGTTGACGTACTTGTTCGGCTCCCACCTCTGGGTCACGCGGTACATCTGAGTCGACTCCCTCACAAAATGGATGATCACGAGTATGCATAGTAATGTACCATGTACAATTCGCGAGATATAGGGTATCTCTGTAACCCATAAGGGATCTGTGCCGGTTTGGAATGTACAGATTTGAGTGGTTTCAACGGAAATAGTAACCACTCATCAGTACTGCTGTGAAGCTTCACTGAGGTAACATCATTACCTGTCATAGGCCTCAAAGCCGCAGTGGTCATCAGGATACATTGAATAGTGGTCGAAATGACCATTGTGGAAAAGAACGGAAGAAGGGTGACGAGCACCACCTTCGATCGACCATATATTGCCCATACACGGAGGATCATTGCACCTGCATTCGTCATTGTGATGCACCTTACTTCGAAAATCAAACACACAACTCACTATCAGCTGCAGCAACAAAAAGAAGAGACAGCCATAGCCCAATAAGATACATTGTTAAATCTTGAAACTGTTCATATGTGGAATGAAGAGGTACAAGCCTATCTGCACTCACAGCTGTTGGCAGATGGATGCAAGTCAGTTGCGTAAGTTGAGTGGTGAAGATAAGAGCAAGGAAATGTTTACAGCTATCAAACAATCAGTTCAATACATTTGTTAACCATTGATGTTATAAGAAGAACGATACCTGTGAAGGGCTAGCAAAGCGACTCAAAGCTTGAAAGCAGAAACATGGTGACTTCAATGTTGACTTCTTGATGATGGCATACAAACATACAAATTTGATAAGCTCTATCAAGTCGTTTAAAAACATGAGATTGGTAAATTATGATAGAAGCAGACTCACATGAAGCCATAAAGGCCAGCATAACGAACCTGTAAACTATGTCTAGGTGATAATCCTTTATTGACAACTTGTTTGACAGTACACACCACAACGAACAGTGTTGTTATCGAGGTCCAGGGTCTCATCTACAGTTTCATCAGGGTTATTCCATCACAGGAAATAGTGCTCGGCTGACCCATATGTATTCCACCTACATAAATGATTAGCAAACACAATCCCGTAGTGAATGACACCAAGAACAGTTTACCTCTTTGGAAAAGATAAGGACCGTGAATGTCGAGTTAGCATATTGTACTGTTAGATCAGATGCCGTTTGATCTACAGACTACACACCATAATCATACCCGACAGCAGTAATCATTGAGACTGAATTGGGCTTGTATCATCAGTTTTTGAAGATGAGAAAGAGCGTACGGGCTGCATAATCAGAGTGAAGCCATTTCAGTAGAGAGAGGGCCTCAGACATGCAGTGCACAATGGATGGTCTTCAAGTAGGATAGACGTGTAGAGTTCTGCAAAGTGGAAGCAGAACCGATTTCAGGATGAACTGGTATGTGGTAGCACGTAGTATATATAGGAGACCCGGGCCTGGGGGAGCCACATCAGATGAGTCGAATGTATACTACTTGCCAGTAATCGCGACTGATTCGGATCGGTGGTGATTACTGGTACGTATACCAAACCACAATTACGTGCAGACCTTTAAGTCAGTGTTACGCTGTGTACTGGCGCTAGAGGCAGCCACCAATCAGAAACGTAGAATTTACGCCCGTCTTTTTAGGCT
The DNA here is from genome assembly GCA_038090455.1 of Garcileccinum viscosum. Classification (NCBI taxonomy): domain Eukaryota; kingdom Fungi; phylum Basidiomycota; class Agaricomycetes; order Boletales; family Boletaceae; genus Garcileccinum; species Garcileccinum viscosum. Next base: position 3,034 of record JBBPMT010000713.1, on the reverse strand, counting down.
TTATGTGATGATCTTATCATTTTCATCAAGCTGGACTGGCTGGCACTGCCACAGCACTATGGACCTCACATTGCCAAGCCCATGGAATGTGTGTAGTACAAACCTATGAATCAGGCTATGATATGCTCTACGTAACGCTACTCGTGCCATGCATCCATCATCAGATGAAAAACGCATAGATCTATTGAATTCTGTAACAAAGGGATTTGACAGCATTTGGTAAAGGAAGGGTTCAAGGTTTGATTTGCTGTTGCGGGTGCCGCATTGGTGGCGTCGAGGCAGGAGATTGAATGGGAGGAAGGAGTGTTTGGTGGAGAGGTATACACGATACCACGTAGCGTAGGTATCGCCCAGACCTACACTTGCCCACCCAAGCAGGGACGATGTCCACAGACGCTTCATGTGGTACGGTGAAGGTTTAAAAGCCATTGCAGCAGAGACGTCAGCTAATGTGCTCGTTGATCCAAGTGAAGATGAGAGAGTAAAAGGTCTTGGCGATCGTCATAGTTGCCTGAAGCACCATCGAAGTCGAGGAAGTCAGTACAAAGCTCCTTCCTGACGAGCTTCGTCTTGTAAGCGAGGGTGCATTTGAGATCAGAAGGTTATATGCCAAGGAATTTGGCAACGATGGCGAGGACATACATGTTACACAACGGCTGCATCCATGTCACAACTCCAGTCAACAGTGAATTCGATCTTGCCTAGGTGGAGGATAGCTGTAACAAGATGGGACGTTTGGGCAACATGCCGCTTGGATAAACCGATGGATTTGATGCAAGCTGCTGGGAGCGGTTGGCATCTTCGTCACAGACACCATGTGGACGAGCGCCAAAACCAGCTCGCTGACCAAGGGATCAGCACTGGGTCTTTTCGGCGAGGTGGAGGTGATGGGGCTCTTCTGGAGAAGTACAGGCCATTGAGCAGTAGGAGATATGGGAATTCCACTCGTCCGAAGGTACAACTCGATTGCGTTCGAGATAGTAGTCGAACGACTTGATACCGCGTAGACGTCCGCTGTCCATGGATTGAAGTTCAGTGTGCTTTCTAAAGAGAGATACTTGTGCATTGAGCAACGTGCGGGGGTTTCAAAGGGCCCGATGGCGAACCCCACTCCAGGTACCTGGACCGCAAGATTGGAGCCCTTCTTACCGGGGTTAGAGACAGATAGCTTGAGAAACATTTTGATGGCAAACTGGTGAGTCTCAGATTTTCCACTAAGTTTTAGATAAAAGCTACATACCAGTCCTGTGCCACGCGATGGCCATATGCATATGGTAGCGGGCATGGTTGGCGAGTTGGAAAATGTGGGGAGAGTGTGGTATTTTGTTCTCAGGTGTTCCGGTATTCCGTGGCGTATTTTTGGAGAACCGAGTCGGCTTGTAGGTTTGAATCAAGCGACTTGATACCGTATAGTGCACTTTCCAGAGCGAGATAGTACGTTTGGACTACCAAACGGTGTATGCCAGAAGACTCAAGAGACTGGATCTACTCACGACTTCAATTAGCACCCGATTATTATATTACCTACACAAGTAGATTCTGCCCTCGTTCACCATACGTCTGGTGGAGATCGCGTAAGTTGCCGACTAAGGTGAGGGATGGAAGAGAACGCATTGCTTGGCAGCCAAGACCATCTGCGCCTCGCATTCTCTGCCGTGTCTTCCCATTTAGCTTTCCCGCCTGCGTCTGCAAAGGATGATGCGTTGACGGTAACATCGTCTTGTGCCATTTCTGCGCTGGCGTCGACGATGACATCGGACTTAATCCTACGGTCGAGATGATAGCACTCGATTAACGAAGGCGGAGAGGGTCGGGCGGTGGTTGTTTGTTACTGGAGTGGGAATTAGAGGAAGGACAGCGCGGGGTACACGTACGTCGGGATGTCGGACAATATGGAATGGGTCTGGTCAATCTATCATTTCAAATGTGAGCGAGGCAAGATAAAGACAGCGACATGGAGAACACGATTTCCTGAGTGAAATGCTTTGGTCTGAATCTGAGCGCGGTCGTGGCCGAACGTACATCGGAGGACGTGGAACCTGACAGCGACTGATTTGTCAACGGCGAACCTGCAGTGGCCCATCTGAAGATGAAGATGATGACAGCGAACGCAACGAGAGCGTTGACGACTTCGCTCATTGTGGTCGATTACAAGTACGAAAAAGCACCGACACCGCCCCTTCGACGCTAATGCGATGGGCCCCGCCGCCGACGTCGTCCGCCTCGCCGTACTCATGTGCGACGAGCCCGTGCCACAAGTCAAGGCCGCTCACGGCGACTACGCACAGATATTCAGCCAGCTCTTGTCGTCGTCGCTCGCACGGATCAATTCGGGTGCCCGTCGCACGTTCACGCTCGACGCGTACGACGTCCTCAAGGAGATGAAGTACCCACCGGATAGCGTCCACTATGACGGCCTCTTCATCACTGAAGCTCGTACGTCCCCCATGTCCCCTTCTGCTGACGCCGATGTCGATTGATCCCCCCGGTGACGCAGCCGGGAGCGCCAACGAGGACGTCGAGTGGGTCAACAACCTCGTCACCTACGTCCGGCGGATCGTCACAGAAAAACGATCCATGAAGGTGTTTGGTAAATGAACGGATCCGCTGTCTCCCTCCCTCACGTCTCCCACTCATATCACACACACGCACACTCTCGTCCATGATCCAGGTGTTTGCTTTGGCCACCAGATCATCGCAAGGGCCCTCGGCGGGTCCTGCGTTCCAAATGGCGGCCGATCTGAGGTTGCCGTGACGACCGTCCGACTCACCCCCCTCGGTAAAGCCGTCTTCGGCACAGACGAGCTCGTACGATCCCTCTCTCAGATCTACACTACACCTCGCTCATCCGCCCCGTTTACAGGACATCCAACAGATGCACAGGGACCACGTACCTACGTACCCGCGCAACGCACACATCCTCGGCTCAACCGCCGTCACCACCAACCAAATCATGGTCATATTCGACCCCGCGTTGGCACCCACGCCAGAGGACCTCGCCTCGGACGCTCCGGACGTCCCGCTGACGTCCATT
>JBBPMT010000712.1:0-12224 GCA_038090455.1 Garcileccinum viscosum | reverse complement strand
CGATCGCGCGCCCGTGTCTGCGCTCGTGACCCTCCTGGTTCGCTCGGGGCCTGAGTCACAAGGAATGTGGCGATGTGAACAGGTGGAGCCGCTATCACGCGCCCGGCCCCACGTACCGATGATACGGTCATTGACCAGGGACAATTCGCTCGTCAAGGTCTGGATACTAGGTAGGACGACCGTCCGGGTCCGAGCCCGGGTCATTTGATCAAGCACTGCAGTCGCATCACAGCAAGTTTAAAGGTAGTAACGGCCATCTTTAGCTTTAGCCTGGCGCTATTTCTGTTCGTCGTCGTGAAAAGGTTTTATCCCGTTCCCGATCTCAGGGTAATAGACTCGCCGGCGCATCGCAAGCGCCGGGGCCCGCCGGGGAGCTTGATTGACGACGTTCGAGTTTCTCACTCTTTGCATTCGTCCAATCATCGATAAATGAGCGTGAGTGCCTTTTGCGGGTCGGGCGTAGACGGTTCCCATGTGAAGCCTTGCCAGTAGCTGTGGGTCGTCTTTGCCTCCGTGGCCCTGACTTGGTGAAAGCATGATACTTTGCGCTTCGTGTGTGCAGTCCGACTCGGAGTTAAGCCTGCGTAGGAACGGCAGGGGTTCGGACTCGTCGTGTAGTACATACCGATCGAAAAGCTAAGCGCCCGAGTTGCAGTCGTCCGAGTCGACACATCTTAGAGCTGATCTCGAAATGAGCGACCACGCAGAATGGCGTGTGGCGTGTCTTTCGTCCGCACACCTTACTGTATGTAGTGGCGTGACACCCACGACGTCGACGGTGTCCTATGAGGGTACAGGGGTGCCCAGGAGCCTGGTCCTGGGTCCCGCCACATACCAATCGCTCGGAAGTGTCATTCGGTCCGACTCGGTCGTGGTATCGGAGAATGGGCGATCACATATGACTTCCACGGGTCGCTGAGACCAACAAAGCGGTGCGAAATAACACTGCGTGTGAACGGGCCACGCGCTGACAGAGCTCCAAGGTTTGTCCTTGCAGAGAAGTTCGGCTACGAGGAAAAGCAGGAATACCGTGGATGACTAGATGATGGGGAGATAGAAAACCGCGAGATGACGGCAGCGGGAAGCCAAGGACGTTCAAAAATGGCCAAGTCAAAGAGCCCGCTTAGCTCAGTGGTAGAGCGCGTCACTTGTAAAATACGAACATGATGAGGTCGGTTGTTCAATCCAGCCAGTGGGCATTACCTTTTTGTTCGACAATAATTTGATAGACATGCATTGAATGGGATCTATACCCGCCTTCCAAGTGACCGCCACATCTCCCTCATGAGGCGCACCGTAGAAGTGGTTGGTCTGTCTTTGTACCAACGCTTCAATGGGACTGCTACTACTAGGACGTTCAACGCACAATTACTTCACTTTAGTACCTTCGAATGCTTTCTTACCCAGAGAGGCCCCAAGGATTGCGCTCAAGCGTAGCTCCAGAATGTCTAACTTGATCTTTTATAGCCCCTAAGAAAGAACTGGAAACGCCAGCCTAGTCCTCGACACTACTTGCTTATTTGAAGCAGGCCTCGAAGAAAGCAAAAAGAGGTGCACAGAGACATTATGCACAATCATGTTTCTCTATAAGCGACCAGTTCCCGTCCACCAAACCGAAAACATTACCGACAAAATCGATCTGCTTCATATTGCGGAGGCTAGAGAACGGACCGGGTTTGTTATCAAGGATATGCTGAAGTTCAGGAAACCATTCATCTCATATGTCATGCAGTGCAACAGACACTAACCGTTCTTCAGTAGACATATATTAACATGAGGAAATGCATACCTTCTATGGCCCTGGAAAGTTCCTAGAGCATGAAGGGAACCATAAGTGATGAAGCGGTCATAGGGATACAGGCGGTGATCAATCGGCTTACATGTGAAAGTACATCGCGCTCCTTGTGTTCCAGTCGCAGTGTAAGTGAGCGAAGCGAAGAAGGGTTTTTCCATGCGGGACCACCGACACCCAGCAAGCTTTGCAAGATATCTGGATCCAATACAAAGGCGCTCAACTGATCCACCAAGAAACATAGCATATCGAGAGCCCGTGATGCTTGCATGAGGATGGCATGAAACTCTGAGATGTAGTCCTCGCCAAGACAAAATTCCTCGACAGAGCAGACATGCAGCTCCATGACAGTAGACTGGCAGAGCCAATCCTCCTTTTCGACGAACAAAATATGCACGGCAAACATGCGCGAGCATCCCGTATAGATCGTAGTGATGGACCAGTAGTCGTCCCCAGCACAACCTACCACACGAAGTCGAGACATTTCAAGTTGCAACTTGAGGCTCTTCTCGGGTTCTGCGTCTGACATTGGACCCTGCTCAAACCAACACCTGTCGAGAGAGGGGTCCTCAAGCGATGTGAGTGCAGCGAATACACTCTAGTGCCCTGTGTATACAGTGTAGTCCGAAATCCGGAGCTCGTGGAGGTTCTTCATGCGCAACGTCGCAGAAATGCATTGCTTGCTGAACTTCTACGGCTCCGAGTCCTAGGCATAAGAACGAGCCCAGTCACGGAAGTCACATGTCCTCATTGTCTGTGCGAGGGATAGTGCTAGAGGCTGATTTTGGACAATGTGAGCGCACAGCATGGGTCCAATCGAGGCCCCATCTGATTCAGATGGTGGAAGTAAGCTGTGCTCGAAAGCCCCACAAACTCAAACACGCGGGGGAAGCAGACGTCGGTAAAGAATGTGCAAATGCAAGAAAAGATCGAAAATCTTGAGTTGCTCTAAGTCTACGCGTGCAGTGCCAGCGATGAGACGAGTTCGAAAGATATGGAGATACATCTCGTTTGGAAAAGTGCAGGTAACCTTGGTGGACTCTGCGTCATTCCGGAGCTGGACAGAACAGCGAAAGTTCAGGTCAAGGAATGAATTGAAGACGTGATGTGAACTAACTGGTCTGACCGCTTGAAGAGAGACGTGTCTACTGTAAACCAGACACAACGTCGAATTTGTGTATAGCTTGGAATGTAGGTCTGGACTTGTCAATAATCACGCTTGGCAGTCCAAAAAAAACGTGTACAAAGTATAAAGATTGAGCCGCGCTCCAAGATGAACCGAAAGGAGAAAAGAGAGAACGGCAGGAAAGCACGAAGGTTGACCAAGACGAGCAGACGAATCGAATAGCATTTGACTGGAATCGATTCAGTGGAATGAGGCAAACACGAAAAGGGTCGGGACTGCAATATATCGAGAGTGACGAAAGCTGGACTATAACCCGACTTCTTTGCTTCCACCATCTGCTCGCCCCATCGAACTTGGATTCGCGCACACTCACGCGCCACATCCGACTCATACTTTTAGATCAAGGACAAGAGGAATAAGAACTCACACTCTTCTGGGGAGGTGACTGAGCTAGGGTGCAAGACTCGGACCCGCCGCCAACTTTATCGCCGTCGACCCTAAGCGACCTCCTCGACGCGTATCAGGCTCGCCAGCTGGCAACGCAGCCACCGCCAGCACTACACCTGTCTTGGCATGCCTGTCAAGCTCGTTGACACCCTCAGGCTCGCAGCATGCCGGCTGTCAGCTTGTACGACCTTGCCATTACCCCCATCATACCCGCGCACCCTTGGGACTGCCAATGATGCCGCCAACGCATCCATCGCTCCTCGTTTCCTGCCGAACAACACCTCTCTCGCGTCTCATCTCGCCTCGTGTCACGGCAACGTGCGGGCTGAACAGACCCGCGAGTGCCAGTGCCGAGCACCAACATGACATTCCCGGGCCCTGCAGGACGAGATGAAGCGCAAGCAAATCACTCCACAACATGTCTTTTTGAGCAGGAAACTTTGCAAACATTTCTCAAAGGGCTACCTTCAGACACCCACAGACATCTCATACGTCTATTCGACTACAGATATGGACTGACGCTAGTTGAGGGAAGTGTTGAGAAATGCTACTTTTGGCTTAATATACAACTAGGTTTCCTTTGACGGTATACATCCACACAACGTTCATTACTTACAATTCGGGACGGTGACTAAGGTATGCTTCTACTTACGTTCATCATTAGTCGCTCGCTAACTCGTACCTAGCTTTAACTGTCATTAGGTACATAATATAGTAGTTCTTTCACTCTCGGCTGAGCTCTGACCGTCATTAGGAACCTGTCGGTTGAGGCTTGTTTAGCGGGCCCTCCGCTTTCTCGGTTGCCGATTGGTTTCGAGCTTGGAAAACCTAGGCTTTCGCAGCTACCGTATATGTGGAAGAATACAACAGACTTTAAATGCAACCCCTGTCAGCCAGACTCCAACGACGTGGAATCCGATAATCTCGTCCTGAGTAGCTGTCATTACGAGCGAAAAAAAGCAAGAAAGAGAATAGAGCAAATCGCGACAACAGAAAGCAAGTTCGGGGTCAGGGCAGTGGCGATATGGTGGCAAGAAGACAGTCCGACCCATTAGATGTTGTTTCGATGGGTTTGAATATAAAATGCCTTGTTGGCCCCCCATCGTCAGAAGCCCGCACTCATGCGAACGCTCTCTGCAATTGTGCATCTCCAGGTGCTCATTGGCCTCTTCCTATCTTCCCGAGTCGCTGCTGCAACCATCTCGCCCCCGGTCTGTCTCTGTACCAGCGACCAGTCCTGCTGGCCCTCGGCCGACATCTTCTCTCAGCTTCAGTTACAGGTCTCCCAGCCTCTCATATATCCCCATCCTACTGCCTTCCCTTGTTATTCTCCTGACGGCCCATCTGAGAATTGCACCGATGTCACTGTCAATTTTTCCAATTCCACGTGGCGCACGTCGATTCCCGGTTCAATGACGTTCGCCGAATGGGAGATATATGCGTTTCCAAACGGTACACTTGAGGCGTGCTTTCTCAACACGGATATCACTGGGATATGTGATCAAGGTCGTGTGCCTGTCATTGGCGTCGATGCTCGTTCGGTAGCCGATATACAAGCGGCAGTCGGGTTCGCGCTCGAGCATAACCTCAAGCTTGTTGTTAAGAACACCGGGTGAGTGATTCATGTCACGTCGCGCACATGACGTTGACGCTCATTCTGCTCTTATAGCCATGATTTTGTTGGGTGTAGTGCCGCTCGGGGCTCGTTCGTCGTGTGGACGCACAACATGCAGAATATTACGTATGACGCCACATTCATCCCACAAGGAGCACCGGAAAGCGAGGCAGTTGAGGGTCAGTCGACCAGTCTGGTAGCGATGCAATTTGTTTACCGATAATGTTGTTTTGGACAAGTGCCATGACACTTGGTGCAGGTGTTGAATGGTTCAAAGCATACGCTGCTGCGAATGACCAAGGTCGCATGATTGTCGGTGGCTCAGACGGAAATGTTGGTTCCGCTGGAGGGTGGATGCTTGGTGGAGGTCATTCTCCTTTGGCAACCAACTATGGTTTAGGTAGAGTCGTCATCGACACGATCTTACTAAAAACGAGACTTATGGATCGTTCAAGGGGTCGACAACGTTCTGGAAATCTCGGTGGTACTTTCGACAGGCCTATATTTGATTGCGAATCAATATCAGAATTCGGATCTGTTCTGGGCCATGCGTGGTGGTGGCGGGGGCACATATGGCGTAGTGACATCTGTCACTTACCGCACGTATCCCGTTGTTCCAACCCAGGAACTCATATACACTGCAACGGTCACCAACGACTCTGTACTACCTGAGCTGGTGGAAGGGTATTTACGTTATCAAGAGGGATTTGCAAACGATGGTTGGGGTGGGTATGGCCAAGTGACCCCTCAGGCGCTCGAATTCATTTTCTATGGACCGAACATGACGAACGAGACTGCGACGAGTTCGATGCAAGCATGGCTGAACTTCACAGAGTCCTTGGCCCCCTATGGGGTAGAGTCCCAGACCACATACCTTTACTATTCATCGTGGTATGGTGCACTTCTTGAACTCTTGGACATTGCTGGGGAGGATCCGACCACCGTTGGATATGTTCTATTTGAGACTCGCCTCATCTCACGGGACACAGTTGCAAATAATTCTAGCAGCATCGTGCAATGGATGATCAACTGCTCCGCAGAGCTACTGTACGTTCCTTCAGTATATTTTCTAATAGTCAGATGACTGACGGTCGTGTGCAAGTCTCGTGGCTGGTGGCAAAGTGAGCGAATTTGGTGCTGACTCCGCTGGTCTGAATCCTCTGTGGCGAGACTCGGTTGCTATGTTAGCATGCCATGCCCCCTGGAACGAGACTACGCCGGCAACTGAGGTTCAAGCCATCATCCAGGAGGTCAAAGGATGGGTCCAGGACATCCACGATGCGTCGCCCAAGGATGGCACCTATTTCAATGAGGTGTGTTTCCTGATTTGTGTTTCCGTTACTGTTGTTGTATCTTTCCCCGAGAACACGGTTCACTGACATCAGTGTTTTAAACAGGCGTCCCCATTCGAGATTGACTCACAGTATACGTTCTTTGGGGACCACTATGAAAGATTGAAGATCATCAAAAATGAATATGACCCATGTCAGATGTTCGTCGCCCACCAAGGAGTCGGATCTGAGGACTGGAATGACGACTTGACGTGCCGTTCCCCTGGCCCATTACCTGGATGCTATTTACGTTCTTGACACCAGTTCGTTGTGTGGGTGTCTTCCTTGAGTGTGCTTGGTGTTCGTGCTCATATTGACATTTTTTATTCTACCTGACCCAAATAGGGCAAAGTTTTAGTTATTTTTCATGGGGTAACCTGGTCGAGCGGAGTCGTGTTCTTTTATTCCTGTTTATAGTCCACAAAATTGTCTTTCATGGCCAGGTTAAATTTATGAACGTTACCGGTTGATACCATATGGCGAACGAACGCGAGGTAAACTACAACATTCAATCCGAAGTTTCTCTGATATCTTCAAATCTGCCTGTCGCGGTCTGGCCTGTCTGAGTGATTTCCGCTGAGTCAGAGTTGTGAAGAGAGTGCATATCTGGATTTCGAGCATGAGCGTATTATTGAAGAAGAGTTGAAGCAGTGGTCACTGAGGGCAATGAAGGAAGTGAAAAAAAAGTGTGTTGATCGATTTGCCATCTACTTCCGAGCTGGCACTGGTAGTCCCGGTCAGCCTGAGGAGGATGTAGAAACCAGGTCATTTGTCTGTTTGCTTTTTTCAGTCTCAGGCAGTTTTGGACATTATTTGCATGGCTCATGGCCGTTCCCCGGCCCAGATACACGCTAAAAGGTACCACTCACGGTTCGTGCCATGCCATGGGCCGGTGAGAGTAGCCGACAACTCAAGCTGGTGACTTGGGGACCGGGGCGACCAGAGAAATACCTGATAGTCTCAACAGCCATCATCATTGCCTATCCCTATCTCTCTCGCCGTTACCGGTCCGACCTACGCCGCAATAACAAGGTGAAGCGGGAATGGATCCATTCAGCCGATATCCGCTTCTGGCAGACCGACGCCGGAATCCATACTGGCAGTGGCCTGCAGCAAAGAGAAAAAAAAAAGTACACACAATGTGGCAAGCATTTCTAAGAAGGGGAAATCTCGACTCAATATTGTTGATAACTCGAATTGATTCATCTATGATCCGTATTTACAACGAGAAATGATCTACAAAGCAGCCCACGATATCTGTTCTATTCCATCACACCACTTTCCGTTTTCCTATTTCCACATTGGATTTCTCCCTTAACTCACCGATCTTCCACACCAACCCTGTTCGCCAAGCCAGCACTTCCACCAAAATCTTGATACCCCCCACCACGCTTCCTTACCCCTCCGACGTTTCATGTCAGGATTCTTCACAATATCCTGTGCACTCACCCATGCCAACGTGCTCCCCTGAGTAGTGATCACCCCCATGCTCTCTCCCGGGTTGCGGCCTTCAGCTCGCGTGCTGCTCCTCCAAGAACAACATGCACCGTAACGAAAGACGCGATACGCACGGGAGTCGAAGAGCGTGCCACCTTCTTTCAACACCTTGGTGATCATTTCGGTCGTGTAAACTGTCAAGACGAATTCGTTGCTATGATTGGGATGTGTATCAGACAGAGAAGCGGGAAAGAGAAACGGCATACCGAATGACAAGACGCCCTTCGCTTTCGCCTTTGGCGTCCAGACGATAGCGCACCCTGAGGAATTTTGACGTCGGCGCGCAACATGTCGAGATCCATCTCCTGTTCTGAGGAATACACAAACGATGCACCGGTCTATTTTTTTCAGCAAATATTCAACACCCTCACGGGATGAGATCTTGAGATGGTACGTACCGCCAATGCCCCCATGATCGCAATATACCCACACTGCCCGCCCTGTGTCTCCACGACAAACACCCAATTCCGACTCGCCAAGGTGATCTGCATGATCAAATCGTACTCGTCCACGAGCGTGTTCAAGCTCGTGTCACTTTCCAGACCGAATTCAGTCAATGGTACACTGTTCGAGATTGTCATGGGGAGGTGCACCATTGGAATACTAAACGACGGGTACAGCTTGCGCGCACTGTCGAGGGTAAGCGGCGCGCTGGCGCTTCGAACCCGCCGATAAGCATGAGTGCGTGCGTGTCATGCTCTTGGAAATTGGAAGCGACAGCACCGAGATCGACGCCGGGGAGGATGCAGTTCGTATCGAGTTCGGAACCGCCGCGGGCGGTCCAGCTGTCGAAACTGAGCCAGGTGAGTTCATGGATGTTGTCGTCGAGCAGGTCACGGAAACTGTGTGTCCTTGTTTGATGCAGTAACGGACTACGGCATGCGTAGTGGCGTTCGTTCCACCAGGAGGCGCACCAATGCTGTGATGATGAGAATAGGAAAAACGTCTGCAAGATGAAGGATAAGAGTACTTACTGCAAAAGGGCGACTCGTATTTTCTGTAGACGGTTGGATGGAATGAATTTGTTTAGGATGGAATAAACTGACCGCTCTTCCGAAAACTGCCTCTCAGTGTATAGCGTCGACGTGGTGATAAAGTCTTCCAGGTTGTGCAAGAATTCAGGGTCGTGCAGAAACATTGCTTTGACGAAATCCTTTGCTGCGATACAGCCTCCGTCTGTGTGGGATGAGCATATATATGTCAGATTACAAACAAAGTATTGCCGTTACGACCGCTTCTTTAAGAGGCACGCGGGTGATCTTGTTTTTGCGGATACCGATCATGTAGGGAGCTGTATCAGGGGTAACCTCGACCAAAGCATTGAAGACCTCAATGCCCTGCAGAGTGGGCTACAGGAATGGGTATCAGGGCCATTCTGCCTATAAACAGGTTGTTTTACCAATGTACGATCGAGAGTGCAGGGCTTCCCGCTGTGTTGGGCATGTCCAAACGTTGTAACTCCCGTGTCCAGCCTGAGGCGCTCAGCGAGAACGTCTTTGACGTAATTGGCGCGAAATGGCTGGAGATTGGCGTCACGAGCACCTTCTGCGACGATGATGATTGTTTTTTACGCTTCCTAATTTTCACGGTGCTACATAGGAAGGGGCCATGGTGGAATTTATGGAATTTTACGGAAAGGGGCCCACGCGTTGATTGTCTCGCATAAAATGTCTTCCCATGGATTTTTCTCGAATGGATTTTCGGGAACGAAAGTGAAATCTACTCCACCACTAACAACGCGGGATTAACGCGGCGAACTAGACACAAAGAAAGGGAGATTACCTGACGCCAGCAAGCAAGAGGAGCAAGCCACAGCGTCTGCCCATGATCTCGAGCACAAATGCTCTGGAATGCAGAGATGCGGTCGAGTTGATGTTGTCGATCACTTCACACATCTTGTGTCGTACAGTCGGCACGTCGACTGTGAGACCGTTTATGTTCATGTCATTGTCGATGGACCTGACGAGACCAACGATGCGAAGATCGTTGTATTTGGCGAAGGGGTGATTTTTCCCTGTAAATGAAGGGTCTCGACGAGGGTGCACTATTCGGCAGGGAAGACGTCGGTCCCAATGAGGGACCGCCACCACCACAGACAACGAGTGCATCGCTTCCTTCTTAGATGAGGTTGTACATATGCGGCGGACAGGCGGCCTTCAATGGTGGGGGAAGACCTTGGAGGGGCACGATAATTGTGCCGCCTTGAGATCGTTTAGACACTGGCAGCAAAGGATAGCAGATCAAGAACACACCTCTGCGACCCAGCCGTAGACGTCATCGAACCCGACGCAAACGACGTAACGACCCTTGAGGGATCGACCGCTAGCAAAATCGGAGGAGCCATCGCGAAGGACGCTACCATCGCCGCCAAAAAGTAGGTTCAAGTTCTGAAGATCGATTTGGGTGCCTCCACACGCACGCTGGCTGCACTGGGGTCTGCGAGTGTTACCACGAACAAGGCCCTCGTATCCCTCGCAGTTGATGTACGTCTCGGATCCTCTGATGGAATTCGGGTGAGGAGAAATCAGTGGGTTGAGTCGGGTGGCTTGACTTGTCTGGAGATGCCGGTCTTGACGGAGAAGCGGACGGCAGCGTTCATATCAGCGCTGTCGCCGTCGGACATGAGAACTGCGATCTTGATGGTGATGACTGTATCATGGTAGTGGACTCGAACGTCAAGCGCAAGGGCGACAATAGCGCTAGCCCGTGGCATTGCGCAGCAGAACTGCCAGTTGAGTACTTTTGTCATGGTCATCGTCTTCGCCAACATCCACCGACACACTCGCCCACTGACACGACGGATCCGACTCGGCTCGCCATCCCAGTCGCGCTCGCCGACGCTGCCGAGCACAAAGTCATTGATGACATAACCACTGGCCTACACCATACACAACTTCAACAGAGCACTCTTTCTTGCATTACTCTTTGTCGTGGGTTGTGTTCTGCTGGTCTGCACAGTCCTATCAACTTGCGCACCACGCTCTGGAAACGCACCTCTCTGATGTTCCAGTCAGCGAAGCTGAGTGTACTAACGAGCATGCGGGTGAACGATGTTAGAATTAGGAATGAGTAGGGTAGTGGGACGATGGACACGGCGAGAGTCGAGAACTGCTCGTCGTCGTGGAAGGCACATTAACTGTGCATCACGCTCCCAGCTCCCCGCTTGTACCGGAGCATGCTGCTCCAAGCACCTTTGAGCTGGGACGCGAACTGAGAAACTGCAGCCAACCTTGTTCAATGCCGTGCGCTCGCTGCTTCAGTTGGCGTTCACGCTGCTGAAGCTCATACTCCCTCTCCTTGAGCTCGAGTTCTGCCGATTCTGCCATCCATCGCTTCCATCACTGTATCTCATTCTCCTTGGTGGGCAAATTGCATGTGACCATGGTACAGAGCATCTAGTGGAAACCGATCAACGTCGTCGACTCTGCGTCGTTCCGAAGCTGGAAGAAACAGTGAAAGTCCAAGTCAGAGAATGAATTGAAGATGTGATGAGAACTCACTGGACCACTTGAAGGGAGACATGTCTCCTGTAAACCAAATGCACGTCAAATATTGTGTATGGTTTGGAAGTTGTAAGCTTGTACAGGTAAAAAGATTGAGCCGAGGGTCATTGCGTGTTTTTCCCACTGGCACCATGGAACCAGACCAACTACTTATCCCAGACTCGACTGCAGAACCACCCCGGTAGTTGCTCGCATTCGATGGCAACGAATTGAAGAGCGATGACGCAGGCGCTCTAAGATAAAACGAAAGGAGAAAAAAGAGAACGGCAGGAGAACGTGAAAGGTTGATCAAGACGAGCAAATGAATCGAATTATTTGACCGGAAGAGATCATTCAATGGAATGGAGGCTTCTCAGGTAGCTTCTAGTTTGGCCGCTCTGGCATGCGAATAGAAAAAGGCGCTACGCATAAGTATTCGGCTCCCTCGCATTAAATGTTGAACCATGGCCAACCTCGAGGCACAACTACGTGCATCGAATTTCAACGTCCAGCATCTGGACAAGCAGCCGCAAAACCGTGCTAGATCTGATGTGTTAGATATATACTCGCTCGTAGAAGAGCTTGTCCAGTAGGTCTCTTCGTTTTCCGTCGTCATCGTGAAGAAGTAACAGGACACTCATCCCAGGTCCGTCGAAAACAGCGAACAGACCCGGAAATTGGGAGTCATTTTCAGAGACCTGCGTGTCACACGACTCGACGCCCGTATATCTGTTCAACACAATCTCGCGTCCTTGTTCTATCCTCGGTCGATGATGAAGTTCATCCGGAATTTACGCCATCCTCCAGTTCGCGACATCATTTCAGGTTTTGATGGTGTTGTTCTACCTGGGGAGATGCTGCGTACGTGAAGCCCTCTCTGGTTTCACCGACTTATCCATAGAATCTCCTAGTTGTCTTGGGACGTCCGGGTTCC
>JBBPMT010000711.1:0-12257 GCA_038090455.1 Garcileccinum viscosum | reverse complement strand
ACTTACTAATCTATGCTATATATGTCTATAGTGTTCTCACGATCGTGGGATGTTTCCCATACATGCGTAAGGCATGTGCTATGATGTCATGGTCTAGGCCTATGACGTATTTATCTATGTAAGCTATAGCACGTGATGTCACATGATGTGTCATGTGACGAATATCAAGTCACGTGACCGCGAAAATATCTATTGAAAGGAAAAAGCAAAGGGGTTCAATGAGGGTCGTAACATTACCCCCCTTCTAGAGTGGAGATTCCAGATCCACATAAGCCTGAATCGGAGATGAAGGCGGAGTGCAACGTCCCGAGGTGAAATTCTCAAGGGGAGTGCCAAATACTGTATCGAACAGTTCGCGTGCCATCTTTAATTTCCGAGGTGCCGAAGGATTCTTCTTGTGGAAGTCCGCAATGGCTTTCGAAGCCGACCTTTTAAGGTTGCTCACAGATTCCCAAGTACGATCGGTATCGTCGTACCCTTTCCAGTGAACGAGGTACTGGAATCCTCGACCTATAGGCCTACTATCGACGATGTACTCAACTTCGTACTCGTCGTCGCCTTCATCATTAACCGATACCGGACCGGGGCGTACGACTGGTTGTCCGTCGAGTGGTTCTATATAAGGTTTAACGCGAGACACATTGACAACGTCGTGTGCTCGGTTCGATCGGGGAAACAATAATTTGACAGCATTTGTATACACGTCTATGACCTGATAGGGTCCTATCCATTTCTCGGTAAGCTTCCGGGCCGGTCGATCCGATAACGTCAAGTGATCGGTCGAGAGGAGTACGAGGTCGCCGATTTTATAATCGGGAGCGGGTTTTCTATGCTTATCAGCCTGCTGACTCATTCGCTTCTGAGCACGTTCTAAATTTCTTTTAGCTATGTCGTGCGAGTTGGCTATTTCATCGGCGAATCCTTTGGCTGCCGGAGCTTTAACGAGTTTGGGTTCAACCCCGAGACGTGGACTATATGTCTTCGTCAACTGGAACGGGCTATATCCGGTTGATGATGACTTCGTGTTGTTGAAATTAAATTGGGCAATGGCAAGCCAGTCGGCCCATGTATCCTGTTTTTCGGCTACATACAGGCGGAGGTATTGGTTCAATTCTCGGTTGACACGTTCAGTTTGACCGTCCGTCTAAGGGTGATAGGCTGAGGACATCTTCTTTTCTATTTTCAACAATTTCAGGAGATCTATCATCATCTGAGATGCGAATTGCGGGCCTCGGTCGCTGACCAAGCTATCTGGTAAACCATGATATTTCCACACGTGGTCACGATACAGCTCGGCTGTACCTTGGGCGGTGACCGTTTTAGTCGTGGGGATTAGAACGACTTCTTTTGAGAATCGATCTACTATGACGAGTATGGCGTCGAAGCCTTTACTTTCGGGTAATCCCATGATGAAGTCGGCAGAAATAGACCTCCAGGGTCCTTCTGCAATAGGCAATGGATGAAGTAAGCCGGCTGGCGGCTGGTTGGAAGTTTTCATACGTGCGCATCTGTCACACGATTTGCAATAATCTGTGACGTCTTGCTTAGCGCCAGGCCAGCTATAGTATCGGCAGATGAAATCGAGCGTTCTTTCTGCTCCTTTGTGACCGAAGAAGGGATGGTCATGGAATTGGGTTATTACCCCCCTTCTAAGGTCCGTTGGCACCCAGATTTTATCTTGATAATGCCATAATCCTTCACGGAGGATCGTCCCGTCAGGGGCTTTCAACCCTGAATGCGCTATTTTGATCCTATCAAATAATTCGGTTTCTTCTAGAGACCGTACGCGGTGGGGAGGGATGACAACTGTATTCTTATTGTCGTTTTCGATACCGATCATGTGATCCTCTCGTCTAGAAAGTGCATCGGCTTTTCCCATAGAGGTACCGGGTTTGTTAACCAGTACGTAATCGAATCTCGATAAATATTGCGCCCAACGAGCTTGGCGTCTGTTGAGATCTTGCGACTTCATGAAGTACTGGAGGTTGCGGTGATCTGTCCATATCTCGAACGGGTGTCTGGCACCTTCAAGGTGGTGACGCCATTGTTCGAGTGCGAGAATAATGGCCAGCATTTCTTTGTCAGCGATGGTGTAATTACGCTGTTCCGGGGTCATGGAGTGTGACATGAAAGACACCGGATGCCATTTTTCTTCTATCTTGGTCGAGAGCACTGCTCCGATTGCGAAGTCTGATGCATCGCATTCGACCCTATAAGGTGTGGTATCGTCTGGGTAGGCTAATACCGGGGCTGTGGTGAAGGCTTTCTTAAGCTTATCAAAAGCTTCTTGTTGGGGCGCTTCCCATTTCCATGGTTGATCCTTTTTAGTAAGGTCGTGCAGTGGTCTGGCGATAAGACTATAATTGTCGATGAAACGTCTATAGAAGTTGGCTAAACCAAGGAAGCTTCTAACTCCCTTTATCGTAGTGGGAGCGGGCCATTCCATGACTCCTTTTACTTTCTCATGGTTCATTGATACGCCGTGTTCACTAACATCCATGCCCAGCATGTCGACCTTCTTAACTCCGAAGAAGCATTTTTCTGGTTTGACGAATAGATCATTTTCACGGAGCTTCTGCAAGATTTTTTTCACAGTCTCGACATGTTTTTCCATGTTGTCATGCTTCGAGAAGATTAAGAGATCGTCGAGGTAAATGATGACACAGTCATCCATATCGGCGAATATCTCGTTCATCATTTGTTGGAATGTAGCTGGACTATTGCACATTCCGAAGTACATAACAAGGGGTTCGTAAGCCCCGAGATGGCAGACGAAGGCTCCTTTCCATTCGTCGCCTTCCTTGATTCGCACGTTGTTGTATCCCCATCGGAGATCCATTTTCGTAAAGATCTTAGATCCTTTTAGTTTGTCTATGATTTGCGAAATCAAGGGTAGGGGATAGTTGTTTTTAACCATCCCTTCATTTAAATATCTATAATCCATCACCATACGTTTCTTTCCATCCTTTTTGGGGATGAAGAAGACGGGTGAGGTCTGCGGCGATTTAGAGGGTCTGATATACCCTTTCGATAACTGGTCTTCCATGAAAGCTTTGACCTCGTCCTGTTCTTGGGGAGATAATTTGATCAATCGACCCTTTTTAGGAATGAAGTCAGGCTTCAGATCTACTGCGTGGTCCCAGGGTTTTCGTTCTGGCATTCGCTTGCTTGCCTTCTTCAAGAAGACATCTATATACTCGTGATATTCTGGAGGCACGAGCTTCTTGGCTTCGGCTGCGTTGGCTGGTTCGTACTTGCCGTTATCGGTTCTACCGATGTGATATCCGTAAGCTTGCTCGTGGTGTTCCATTCTATTAATGTAACTATGATGTAGTGCTGCGCATGACAGTGGGCAGCGATCCATTGCGACAGTTCCTTTGATCCAATCGATGGAAGGGTTGTGATCGCGTAACCATGTGTAACCTAGAATCATCTGGTTTTTGCCCAGATTGGTGACATCTGCGTGTACTTTCTCACGATGTCCCATATAGTCTATGATGAGGGTGGCGGTATACGCTATTCCGCCTGCGGAGTTTATTGTTCCGTCTACATTGTAGACTGGTACCACTTGTTCGAGGCTTTGCAAAGGGATTCTCTCCTTCTTTGCCCATGTAGTGTCGAGGAAAATGCCGGTTGCACCACTGTCTAAGAGTGCGTTTATGGCTGTTTTTGTGGTTTTTGTGATTATGTCTATTTTTACGAATAACTCCCTAAGTGGCTTTAATGTGCGCACTTTTCGCTCATTTGGGTTTGAGAGGGAATTATTTTTATTTTCTTTACAAACGGAATTAAGTGTCACTTCCTGGTGACCAAGCTCCTTTTCGGAGATCCCCGTTTCAGTAGATTCGTAACTAAATACAGAAGATGAATCGCTATCTAAATTACATTCGCTATCGAGATCAGAAAAAGAATTTGAAACGGACAAATGAAACGGGTGAGCACTATCTTGGCGTCGCACCCTCGATCGAGATGGAACTAGAGAGAAGAAATCAGGCGAAGAACTATGTATATAAATAGGGTCCGTATCGCTCAGTACACTACCCGATGTGTCTGAGCTTACTCTTTTCCCTGCGTTGACTCAAGGTCGCGGAAGTAAGCCCTAGCGGCTTCTAAGTCCATGCCCCTAATGGCACCTTGCCAGTTCAACTGGCCGTTCAAGTTGGCGGGGTGTGAGAGAGTGGCCATTGGCCTGCGCTGTTCCGGGTCAGGTGCAGATGTTTTTGTCCGGCGCGCGTTTCGGGGTTTGAATTTGGAGCATTCTTTTCGATGCCCCCCACGGCGGAATCCGCATTCATTGCAAGCCGTACTCTTGGCTTTGCAATCCCGAGCCATATGGCCCTCTTTCCCGCAATTGTAGCAGCCCCGAGATGTGCGGTTTACTTCATCTCGGTTGTCGGTTTGTAGGGTGTCCACGTCCATAGCATTGGGATCGCGGGAGGAACGAGATCGGGAGCCGTCAAAGTGCGACTCGAAAGCTTCCAGGGCGTTTGCGTAATCCTGTACGGTTAGGACGAACTCGTACAGGGTATCGGGACGTTTGTTCTGCATGTACATGTGCTTTATTATGTCTTGTCGCACACTTTGTTCGAGCAGAATTATCCCCATCTTCTCTGTACATTCTGCTTGGTCGTACAGAGCTAGCCACTGGGTGAGGAACACCTGGGTTCTCTCGTTCCTATATTGCTTCCGAGCCATCAGCTTCTTGATGGCGATTTCCTTCTCATTGCCAATTCGGAATCTACTGGCGAGTAATTTTTCAAGCTCCCTCCAGGGAAGCCATGGCATGTTGGCATCACGGTGCTTCTTTAGCTCGGTTCGGGCCCAAGCTCCTGCTCCGTTTTTGTCTTTCTCGCCTTCTGTGCCTATCCTGGAAAGTACTGCTAAATTCCAGTTCTTTTCGCCATTCAGCCTATGTTCGCCGAACTGATCCAAATTGGTTTCCCTGAAGACCAACATTTTGGTCCACCATTCGTCAAATTTTGCATATGATCCGTCATACATGCCGGGGTCTTTTACCACCTCGGCTTTCTTCCCTTGGCGACCGAGACCGTCGCCGTTGTTGTTGTCGGGGTCCCTTAGGTCGAGGCGCTCTCGAAGATCCTGGTTCTCCTGCTCGGTTCATTCCAAGCAGAGCATCATTTCTGACATGCGTTCTGTCAGCAATGCGAGTTGATCGACGAGGAGTGTCGATGGGTCGGTTTGCCCTTCGCGTGGGCGCGCGCGGGATGCTGCGATGGTGGGGGCCTGGCTGCTGCTGCTGGATGGCCTGTCCAGTGGTGACGGGGGGCGGTCGAAGAGTCCCGACATTGTCTATGTGGGTAAATTCGATATGAGATTGGTAGAGGTCGAGTGTATCGTCGACGAGAACTGGTGTCTGATCTAGGTGGTGCTGGAGGAATTCGTGCTGCAACCACTCTGGAAAGTCGGGCGCAAATTCGATGGCGTAAGGGGCGTCCCGGACTATCGTGTCGTTGGGGTCGAAGTCCTCATCGATGGGGAGGCGTTCTGAGATGTCAGTAGATACTGCGATGTAATTCTTGTTCCTTAAGGCACGCCAATCGTTGCCGTAGAGGTCGGAAAAGTCCATAAACTGTAAAGAAAACTCGTATGCGTCGCGGTCGCACACTAACTCCGCGATTGTCGATGTCGAGGGGGAGGAACCGGGTACTGCCTGGCTACGGCTGACGATTTAGCTCGCCGAGGCTATGACTCTTAAACACGTAGATATCGCGATGCGTGGTTTGCACGGTATGCTCCGCTGCACTGACCCAATATGCGCTAAGGGATTGATCCTTATTTTCTCGTGGTCAGAAGGGTCCTCTCGAATGAGGTCTACCCTGACAATGCGAACGAGAACTACGCCGGACGAGCGTATGGATGCAGTGGAGACGAGGTTGCAGTCCTCATACGATCACGGAGTAACCGGATTGCTATTCCAATCACAGAGCCTTATCGCTGGCTATCGCGAGGTCTCCCTTGAGTCTGGGATCCGACTATCAATCAAGGTATGAAAAGTAGATGGGTGGGACACGTTAGATGGTGTCGAAGTGGGGTAGAGGAAGGAGTCTGTTCTTATGAAAGCGACCGTTAGCGCGAGCTACGGCACTTCGACAAGTTCAGACGATAGGGGGACTCTGTATAAGCTAGCGGGAAACTAACCAGAACAGACTGAGGTCTGCTGGTCGTTCTATTGCAGTATATATACGAGTACAGGGAGTGCACGGACCACATGAGGGCCGGCACGTACTTACTAATCTATGCTATATATGTCTATAGTGTTCTCACGATCGTGGGATGTTTCCCATACATGCGTAAGGCATGTGCTATGATGTCATGGTCTAGGCCTATGACATATTTATCTATGTAAGCTATAGCACGTGATGTTACGTGATGTGTCATGTGACGAATATCAAGTCACGTGACCGCGAAAATATCTATTGAAAGGAAAAAGCAAAGGGGTTCAACGAGGGTCGTAACACCAGCTTGAATAAGAGGGTTGGTGATGATGATGCCAATGCTGAAATAGATAATGAGGGTGGATGGTTGGATGAGATGGAGTTGATGGAGCAAGAGGACAGAGATTGACTGCTGGAAGATTTGGTTCCATTAAAGCTAGCACTCACAAAGGTATACATTTATTGAGTGACCTACCTGCTTGCTCACTCTTATTTCCTAGATTTGCAAGTTGGCCTCTAAAGTTACCAACTCATCAACAATGCTGCTTCTGGCATGGAAGCAAATTCTCCAAGACCTGTGACAGAATGTTACCTGTTTGCCACAAGATATTTCAACCCATTGGAATTTGACCTATGACATGCTCGAGTACATTCTACTGCATAGGGAGGCCATAGACACAATTATCCAGCATCATGACTTGCAAAAATTTGAGCTGGATGACTCCAAGTGGCTCTTTTTGGAGGAGCTGCACAGTGTCTTGAAGGTGATGTCCATGGCAGCTGTGTTACTTATTTGGCTGACTAGTGCTATTAAATACTCAAACATACTACAATGTTTTTCTCACATGCAATGCCAAACCTCCCAATGGTCATTTCAGCAATGGATGTGATTAATGAGTCACTCACAACCAAGTCTACTGATTGCACACTTGGCCTACCCATCTGTGCTGCATTTCAAATCAGCAAACTCACACTTAATCGATACTACACTCTGACTGATGCTTTAGACATCTATCAGATTTTGATGGGTGAGTCTGACTGAGTCATGCGGACTCGAACATCCTCTTTACTCACTTATTTTCAGTCTTGCATCCCTGTCACAAGCTTCTGTACTTCAAGAATGCTGGCTGGGAGGATGGATGGGTCTGGACTGCAGAACATCTGGTGCATGACAGGTTCAAGGAGCACTACAAGACCTTGCTGACCTCAAATGGCATTGACTATGAGTCGGATTCAGCTGCTGCTGTGTTGCCTGTAGAGAAATTCTCAAAGGTATGCCATGGTATTTTCTTTTTTTGCATACAAACTCTACACTAAAACTATGTACATCAATAGAATATGTTCAACCACATTGCTGCTCTAGCCCCACCAAAATAGATGGACCTTAGCTGTGAGCTCAATCAATACTTGAGCACAGATGTTGAGTATGTTGAGGATCCCCTCATTTGGTGGTTTAAACACCATTCACTGTATCCATGCTTATCTCAAATGGCATTGGACTATCTGTCCATGCTGGGTAAGTTTGTTTCATGCTCATATCACTCAATTTTAGTTGGCTAACAGATTTACAGCCACTTCCATTGATGTCAAATGGTTATTTAGCTGAGGATGACTTCTTTTGAGTCATGTTTGAACTCAAATGTCATCACAGACCACTCACGCACTTCTTTGCCTCAGGCACTGGAGTTCTCTCAAGTTTATTAGAACAGAAGATCTTCAAAAGGTCACAAGCTTGCCAGATTTGAAGCCAGATGAGGAGGCTGAGTTGGAGATAGGATGGAATTTGTTTAGTGCCATGTAGTAGTAGTATCACTTGTCATACATTGCCAGCATACCACAGTCCACAGAATACTGCCCCTTGTGAGTGTACTCATTTTGGGTACAGGTACAGGTATATTTTTGCAGATCCATGGGAAAACCCATATCCTTGATGAGGGTATCAGTATGTAGACAGGTAAGGATGTAGGTGTGTGGCTGGGCACCTGCAGGTTTACCCATGCAATTGCCTAACATTACTGACTTCTACCAATCACAAATTGAATTCAATTATATAGATCATATCAGGACTCTATGACCATCCTCCCTCCCTGCTCTGACCCAACTCTTCCATGCCAACTGTTGCAGCCAGCCACACCCATCCCCACAACTTGAGAGCAGATCCCACTGCCCTACTCACTGATCAGCTCACATTGCTGACAGAACACCTATTTGATATCATGATCAGATTGAAAGCCACCAAATGTGAAAACAAAGACCCGTGCAACCTCATGGACCAAGAAAGGCAGGAGAAAAATGACAACAGCATGCTGATGGACTCTAACTCCAATACAGACTCTACAAAAAAGGCCAAAGTGGTCAAAGATCCAGGCATGTATGATGGATCTTATAGGAAGTTCAATGAGTGGTGGAAAAAATGCTGGTCTTCTGAGAAACGAATCTATCCATATTTGGGGAACACAAGTTGAATGGTGAGAAAAATTGGAACCTCACAGTTCTTTTCAGAATTGGCACCAATGGTGATAAAGACAAAAATGGTGCAGGTGCATGGGTGCAAACAGAGATTAAAAAGCACCAAGATGCCAACATACCATAGCTACCCTGGAAAGAACTCAAAAAGTTCCTAAGCAGCCAGTTCAGAATAGGCAATGAGAAAGAGATCACCACTAAGAAGCTCATGGCATGTAAATAGTATAGGAATGAGAGAACCCAAGTGTTCCTTACCCAATGGCTAGCACTTTATGACCAAGCAGAGTGCACTGAAGCTATGGGAATAGTACTTCTAGAACAAGGAGTGCAACAGGACATCATCCAGCATATGTATATGCAAAATGAGCAACCAAAAGTGCTCTACAAATTTGTGATGAAAGTCCAGACCTATGCAAATGCCATTGAATCATTCAAATCCAGATTTGATGGATTCTCTTGTCACAATCACAACTCCAATGCAATGGATGTTGACATCATCCAATCCAACAACCAAGAAGACATAAGCTGCACTTCTTGGGGCTGTTACAATTGCAGCAAAGAGGGCCACATGGCAAGAGACTACTCAGCCAGTGGCATAGCATACACCACCACCATCATCATTGATTATATAGGACATTGTGAGACAGTCACAATGGATGTCACCAACAAAATCACTTAATCCTGGGATATACATGGCTATGTGATCATAACCTCTCCATTGATTGGATCAAGGAAATGATCATGATGGATTGCTGCTCCACATTATGCACAGCATCACACCATAGTTACATAAATAGGATGGAATCACATGAACAAGCATATGATTACCATATTGGCATAGCCAACAATGGGAAATATGTACCTTTCAATACTGAAGAAGCAAAGAAGCTCATACTATCTGAATACCATAACTTCATAGATGTCTTTTTGAAAAAAGCAAGTGAGCAAATGCCAGAATGAAAACTGTGGGACCACACAGTAGATCTGAAACCTGATTTTGTACCAAAAAAGGCAGATTAATTAGGCTCTCACCTCAGGAACAAGATGAGGTTAAAAGCCTTTGTGGATGACCAGCTATCCAAGGGTTACATACATCCCTCAAAATCACCACAAACTTCTCCAGTCTTCTTCATTCCTAAAAAGGATGGAAAGAAATGCATGGTTATGGATTATAGATATCTAAATGAGGGAACTATCAAGAATAACTATCCTCTACCCTTGATCTCACAAATCATAGATAAATTAAAAGGATCTAAGATCTTCACCAAAATGAATCTCCAATAGGGATACAACACTGTGTGAATCAAGAAAGGTGATGAATGGAAAGGAGCCTTCATCTGCCGCCTTGGGGCTTATGAACCCCTCATCATGTACTTCAAAATGTGCAATAGTCTTGCTATGTTTCAGCAAATGATGAATGAAATCTTTGCTGATATAGATGATTGCATCATCATTTATCTAGACAATCTGTTAATCTTCTTGAAATATGATGATAGAAAATGACATATTGAGACTGTGATAAAGATTCTCCAGAAACTCCATGAAAATGACCTATTTGTTAAACCTGAGAAATGCTTTTTCAGAGTATCCCAGGTGGACATGCTTGGAATGGATGTCAGTGAACATGGTGTATCAATGAACCATGAAAAAGTAAAATGGGTCATGGATTGGCCCATGCCCACCACAGTCAAAGGAGTTAGAAGCTCCCTGGGTCTCATGAACTTTTACCAATAGTTCATCAACAATTATAGTCTTATAGCAAGACCACTCCATGATCTGACCAAAAAAGATCAACCTTGGAAATGAAAAGTAGCTCAACAGGAAGCATTTGATATGCACAAGAAGGCTTTCACATTGGCTCCAGTACTGGCATATCCAGATGATACAACCTCATATAGAGTTGAATGTGATGCATTGGACTTCATAGTTGGTGCCATCTTATCAACTAAAATAGACAACAAATGGCATCTGGTCTCATTCATGTCACATTCCATGACATCAGAACAACACAATTACACAATAGCTGACAAAGAGATGCTGGCCATCATTCTTGCACTTGAACAATGGAGGCATCACCTTGAAGGAGCTCACCACCAGTTTGAAATATGGACAGATCATGGAAATCTGCAATACTTCATAAAATTGCAGGATCTCAATAGATGCCAAGTCCAATGGGCACAATATTTATCATGATTCAATTACATACTAGTCAACAAACCTGGTATATCTATGGAGAAAGCCAATGCCCTCTCTAAAAGAGAAAATTACATGATAGGCATTGAAGATGATAATAAAAACACCATCATCATTCCATCTCATCACATCAGATCTCTTGAAAAGATCAAACTCTTTGATAGGATTAAAATAGTGCATTCAGGGTTGAAAGCTCCTGATGGGATAATCCTTCATGAAAGATTATGGCATTACTGATATAAAATATGGGTGCCAACCAAGCTTAAAAGAGGGGTAATCATTCAATTCCATGATCACCCTTCTTCAGATACAAAGGAGCTGAAAGAATGCTTGACTTTGTTACTTGGTACTATAGTTGGCCAGTGTTGCAAACACTGTCATGACCTAACTTTGCCCCTAGTCTAGAGTTCCCTTTTTGACTTCCTTCTTTCCTTGATAGCTGTCCATCAAGCACTGCCATGTTATCTTATCAGGTCACATGACTGGCCAACCATAAATGCTCAGTTATCATGTGATCTATCATTTATTGACTGTTTATGATTATTGACACTTTTATAGATTCTCATATCTTATAGATCCTCAGTCTTTAATCTTCATCACTGATGATATCTCTCAATCTGGATCTCTATTGTATCTTGATAGATCTCAGATCTCATTACAGATCTTTCTTCATATATTTATAGATCTGCCACCTTATGATATGGTCCTTTCATCTTCTCATGGTCCTTGGCATCTCTTCCATTCTGCCACACCACATTTATTGCCTCATTGCCTTTATCTATAGTTGCATGGCTACCTCATGGACTGACATCATCATATATAGCCATAGATAGCAAGTACCTGCCCTCAAGGCATGGCCTGTGCACATGTACTCATAGTATATATAATAGGATCACTAGAAGACAAGATCCCCAGTCTTGTTCTACTCAGCCTTGTCTCTTGTCTCCCACCGGACCTCAAGAACTGCCTCTGTTCTCTGTCATCAGCTCTTCATCAACTACTGACTCAACCACCAGATTGTAGTAGTATTTTTGGGCTCACCAGTGAGCATATTCTCTTTATTGTTGAGTCATCCATAGTTTGACAAGGCACCAATACCTCCAAACCTGGCTTACAAACTCAATAGGAAGCCAATAGCTGCATACCTTCCTCATCTCTCTCCTCTTAATAGTCATTCATAACAGCCAGGAGCTAAATAAAATATCAGCAATTACTGTAAATCATGCAATCAATGCATACAGTGAGGTGCAAAACCGTTGCAATGCCTAACCACAAACCGGGGTGTGAAGCGCCCTGCAATCACCTGTGGGAATTTCACTTCACTTTGGTGAGAACAAATAAAGAGCAAACCCTTGGCTACAACATTGCCTCCTGGGTCATGTGATTATGTTCACACACTGTCAAGATACATCCATTTCAAAA